>APFE031141868.1:48066-62951 GCA_000404065.3 Pinus taeda | reverse complement strand
ACCTAGGAACAACCCTTTCAGTACTTTGAAGCTTGCATGCCTCAATGGCAAGTTTCTCACTTCCGGCGATAGGTTTACATCAATGGCCTTTGACCAAAAGATTTTGCGTGGTGTTCGACACCAAGTCCCATTTTCACACCACGTGAATTGTACTGTCATACCTTGAGGGTCATCATCATTATCGGTGATTCCTCTCACACCTGTTAATAGCTTACATCATTGACTGGTAATCAGGCGATGTCTTTCCGTGTTCGACTCGAGAACATTTTTTTCGCATGGATCGACTTGTACTTCGGGCGAAGATTAAACGAGTTTGAAGACCCCGGATCTAGTTTCATCCATCAGGGTTGCGATATATTCAAGAAAATAAAGACATCAAATGTACATCGTTGCTGCACAGATAATCATCCAAATCAAAGGATGATGGCTCTATCAGAATCATCAGTCTGCCACATAGACGATTGCCTGTCCTATGTACATGAAAATGAATTTATAAAGCTGAGCATGGGAATGCTCGCCTCAACTAGATCATGAAAATATTATGAAGATAATGTATTGTATTGTATATTATTACAGGTCACCTTCCAGCTCGAAAAACCTTGGATCCTCATGATAAAGCATTTCACCCGACATCAAAAGATTTACGACCTCATGCTTTAGGGGGAAAATGTTATAGACATATTTGGGCACTGGAACCCAAATCATATATGTCCATAAACCAAGGGCTTCTGAGTCCCTAAAAGTGTTGTTTCACACCCTGAAGGAACAAGGTCAGCTGATTACATCATCTCCCAGAAGTTCTCTATGGAAAACTGCTCAAAACTGGTCAAAACTGGACCATACAGACTGCTCAGTGCTAAGGGTGTGATGCATCTGACCTGCCACATGCAAAAAGTGCGATGCATACTGAAAATCCCTTCTGTAGGGTGCGATGGGCGAGAGTAGACAAATGGTAGAGACAGTTTGCAAGGTGGATGATCATGGAATCTTCCAGAAACTTCTCCTGTGACACTTGCCTCTTTGAATTCGCCCAGGGATGAGTAAGAGATCACGAATCTCTAAGTGGAACCAAGAAATATCAGAGAGAGGACACTAATAAAAATCCCAGAAGCTGACTCACCCCCCTGCAAACATCTATATATGGATCCCTCATCCCAGAGATCCAGAGGCTGGAATTTTATATCTTGTAAGGAAGTGTTGTTGGTTTCCTGGCGGAACATCATAGTGTTGGGTGATCTAAGCTTTTCATGAGGTGAAGAAGGGCTTTCATGCTGGGAGGATGACACTGGGTCAGATCAATGGGTTGTAATCCTGTCTTCTACTCTTTCTATTAATAAAGCTATTCGAGTTTTCCTCCACATTCTTGTATGTTTGATGATATATGCATTTGTGTGGTCAATATATTTCTGGTCCTATATTGTTTATGATTGTAGATCCCAGTACTTTGAAGGTATTATGCTGCTTTGACTTTACAGGTACTCTTTGAAGCGGGGTAAGCAAGGAAGGAGCGGCAAAGATCTGTAAAAGGGGAGAAGGAACAAGCAAGGAACCAAGAGAAAGATTGAGGTTGGTATTCTTTACTCCTCTCCTATCTACTTCTCATAAAGGAAAATGAAAGTAACTTTAGTTTGTTTGTTTCTAAGATAGCTACCCGTCTTAGTGGGACTAGCAGCTTTGCATGGACACTAGATTTCCCGATAACAACATCATTCATATACTACAATAAAAGAGGGTTGTACAATTATTATAATTAGAGCATACATGACATGTTCACAGATTTTTTTCAAATTAATATTTTATATATTAATATCTCACAATTGAAAACGAAACCTCATAAAAATTGTTCAATCAATAGTTTAGACCAATCAAAAAATAAAAATTTTGAATTTTTGAATTTCATTTTTTTTTTAATTTTAAAAATTCAAAAAATAATTTAATTTTGAGAAAAATCATTTTAATATGATAATTTTTTAAAACTTTATAAAACTTTACAAAAACTTTCATAAAACAAAAATTCAATGGTTTTTTTTAACTATAAAGTGATTATGATATAACCTAACCTACCCATTGACAAGTATAATCATATCCAAATAATAATAGGAGTTGAAAGAGATAACATCAAATTGTTAAAGTTTCAAGTTTTCATTGCAATTAAGATTTATGTTCAAACTCTACACAAAGATAGATGTGATGGTTCTAATAAGGATCTTGCATGTATTTTATGTTTACCTCATAGGTCAATTCAAAAAACTTCATGCACTAAAACATTGAAGATGTATCAAAATTTTCGTTTTAAGAATTAAAAATGAATTTTATAATCCAAAAATTAAGAATAATATCTAAATATTAGGTATTTTTTATATGTTTGTGTGTACAAACTTAAAACCAATACTTAACATAATACTTACAACTTTTAAATTTTCGCTCTTGATATATATTTGTGTATTCTTATTCAATTCAATCTTTGCATTAAGAACATGTATATGTCCACATGCGCGCGTGCACACACTCTTATAAGTATGATTACATGTGTATGTATATTTTTTTATTTAATATGTGAAATAAATTATAGAAAAAGTTATGACACAAGTCCCCAAACTAATGCGATGGCATCCTTGTGCACTTTATTACTAACATAGGTTAGAGATGCAAACATAATTGTGATTCCCCTTGTAACAAAAATCTATCAATGATGAGGAGAAAATAAAATAAAACAAAAATTAACTCAAGTAGATAATATCACAATAGCAAAGAACTATGGAGACAACAAAGTGAAACATGGTGAAGTATAACACAATGGGAATAACTGAAGCACAAAAGGGTGAAGTAGAGAAAAATAGGGTGAATAACTAGGGTTTAGAATGGTAAAAAACCATAAATGTATTAGGGAAGCATTGAGAAGATCAAATTCCCTTCCATTTGTAGATTGAATTTTGGCCTTTTTGGTAAAAAATCTAGGCAAAACGTTTTCATCATATTAAAGAACAATTGTTTGAAGAAAAGTGAAATGAAGCTACCTATATAAATTTACCTAGTGTTTTTTGTTGAGGATGTAACCAAACCTTGATTTAGTGTTTTGATATATAAATTTATGGCCATAAGGCCATTAGAGAGGGACACTAAAGAATGGATTTCTAATTAAGGGAAGCTTTAATCTGGCTCTTAATAGGTAAGCGTATTTTGCACATATTTTGATATGTGTCTTGATTGTAGATAAATGTTAGATTTTTGAAGTAGTCCTTAGATCATGAATCCCACCATCCTTTACATTTGATATTGTTAAATTAATTTTGAAACAAGTTTGGATGTTCACTTAAAGACTCCATTGTGGGTTGGGTCATCCATTCCTATCATATACGTTTTAAATTTATGTATGCTTAAATTAGTTTGAAATTACCTAGATGAGTTCATTTTTTCATCCTTGTTAACCAATAAAAAAAAGAAGGAATCTTATGCTCTAATATGTGTTTCCCTTCATTCGAGTAAACAAATTCCTAAGAAATTAGTTATCAAGATTAGCGGCAAAGAAGTAACTAGATAGTTTGGTTTATGAAAGCATTCCCTCAAAATGTAGGGTATGCCATGATCCATGAGGATAGGATGCACACTTGGAAAGAAAATTCCACTTCAAAGATAAAGATAAGATCAATCATTACAAGCATAGTGGGCTTAAGGAACTTGATTTACACTTCAAATACCAAAATTCCAAACATATTATCAACTAGAAATATAAACCATACTAGAAGCTCAATTAACATATAACTTTAAATGCACATAAGAGAACTTAAAGAAAAATAGATATATAATTTCACACGATAAACATTCTCACAACACACAATGATTTTACCTTGGAAACCCTTAACAAGGAAAACTAGCCAACCTTTAAGCTTCAACGTTCTTATATTCTCAACCAAATATTATAGTCATATTACCATTACCTTGGTCCACTTCCCTGTGAATCAATCATGATGATGAGTCTTGTTCTAGACTCGAAACATCGACAAATAAAAGATGAACACTATGGATTATCCGAATACAATTTCTCAAAAACCATACCACAGAAATTTACAAACCAAAACCAATGTGCTCATACATCACCCATTATCTATTGGAAAATTAGTCTCTCATCTTCTCTCAACAACATTACATCATGCTATATTTATAGGCACAAAAATCCCTAATTCAAAACTCTTCAAATTAGTATAGGTGGATAAATATCATTGGCAAAAATCTTGTGAATCTCAGGATTCCTTATAGTTTTCTGACCAGTTCTAACTATATTTTATTTCCCTTTGACCATCAATCTTAGTTTACTTTCCATGTATGCCCAACTATGATCCATTTAACTACTACATTTTGTTATCGACGTTGTTAGTAGTTTGACTTCCAATCAACTTTGACTGAGGTAATTACTCTCAACTTGATTATCATCCAATTGACTCAAATATTGATTTTATTCACATCTAATTGAATTTAATTATCCCATAAACTTGTTATTCCTTTCCAATTGTCCTCGGATAGACTTGTTGACGTACATTCTTAATCATCTTACTCTACTAATAAATCAACCAACTAAACTTTAGTCGACTAAGATTACCTGCAAAAAGTGAAATACGTCAACATTCTCCCACTTGTTTTCTTCTTTGCATGAGTTATTAATATCATACTTTTAGTGAAAGAGGGTCCCTATACCCAACTTCTCTCTAAGCGAAGAGAATTTACCAGCACTCACTGACTTTGTTAGAAAGTTTGCAATATTCTTCATTGTGACTACTTTTACCAACAACACCTTCTTGCTTTCCACCACTTCTGTAATGAAATGGTACTATACATTAATATGTTTTTTCCTTAAGTGGTAATTCGATTTCTTTGCTAAGAAGATTGCATGCAAACTATGCCAACCTATTCTTACTACTCATTGAGTAAACCCCGTCTCTTAACACAACTACTATGACTAGACTATTTCCTTTCTTGCATGAGTGGTTGCCATGTATTTAGCCTCTTTTATTGATAGTGCCACAACTAGCTTCCACTTACTCATTCAATGAATAGCTCAACAAATACACATATCCACTAGTAAACCTTATTTATCTAGATTTCCAACCTATTCAAGATCAAAAAATCCTTATACAATTGCTTCATTATCATCCTCAATTTCTTCATGGCAGCAGATCACATGATCACTTATGCCACACAAATAATTAAATACTCTTTTGACAATAAAGCAATGCTCTTTTTCAGGTGTTGACATATATCTACTCAATATTACACTACATGAGCATTATTCAATCAAATGTAGACCATTGAATACATTATACTACCTAAAACACTTGTGTAGGTTTTAACCCCATACAGAAATTACCTGCATACGAATTCTAAAACACAGAAAATAAACAGTGCAAGAGCATAACACATATACACAGAGATTTTCCCTTAGATCCCAAAACCAAGACTACCAACTTGATTTTTCATTATGTTCTTTTCAATGTTACAATACATATTTATACATGTCGAAGCATCCAATACCATGGATCGAAAACCATCACATCCAAAACCATGGACCGAAAACCATTGTGTCCAAAACCATGGACCAAAAAAACCATATGTAGGTCCGCCAACCTAATATAGGGTCCAAAAAAAAAAATTATGGGTTCTGCTTATCAACTTGAAAACATCCACTTAAAAGCAATGAAATGATTGATGAAGTACAAAAAACATTTTAACATATTATCACAATAGAGAAAACTGAACTGAACATCATACCACATGGATCCCAAAGAAATAACTGCAACTTTTTATTAATCTCCTGCTGAAAACTGATACAAAATGATGTCTACTCAAAGCATAAGCATCCAACTACGTTCAACCACTACAATGACTGAGGAAAAGCATCATATATACCCCAAACAACTCATCCTAAGCTTAGGGTGTCGAATCCATGAGAGGCGGGGATATTTCCAACAAAATCTAAACTGCTAGCAAGAAAATAGGGTGGTCAAAGTGACTCATCCCTAATCCAAAAAAACTGATACATTACACCTCATAGAATTGTTTTACCTAATGCATCTACCCTAGTAAGCTCTAGAAGCATCATAATTACATTCAACTTATCAATTACAAGGGTAAAAACATCATTTTCCATGGTAGAAGTGAAAACTAGGACGAAACAGTGAAAATCCAGACAAACTGTCAAACGCACAATGCCAGTGCTAGGCGTGCAACACCAGTACTAGGCACGCAGAGCCAATGCTAGGCGTGCCCTTCATCTTCAGGTGAACTTTTGAGTGCATTTCTGGTGTCCAAATTGGGCCCAAAATAGCTTGTTGGAAATATCTTCAAGTCTACTTTCCAGAACATCTTATTTTTCGCATTTGGAGTTCATTTGCCCTGTCAAAAGTCAATTCTCCCAACACTGCTCAGTGCACAGTGCCCAGGCCAAAAAGAGGGCAGACAAGTCATTTTTTGAGGGTTTTTGGCCCTTTTGGTTGACCATCTCTACTCCAAAACCTTAGCAAATGCACTCGGTGCATGTACTCATCATTGTGAATCCAAAAATACTAACCATTTCCTCATTAGATGCCCCAAAAAAGAGTGCAGCGCCCAAGGCACTGCATGTTTGCCTTCCATGATTGTGCAAAAACTAGAATGAAAAACACAACAACTTCCTTCAAGCTCAAAAATGGTCCATCATGCCCAAAAATGTGTTTTTATGACTGATCAAAGGTTAGAGGCATGTAGGGATGCCTCAGCAAGTAGGTCAAGTCTCTCTTTCTCCTCTTGCTTGGTCAATTTGTCAATTTTCTCTTGAGCTTACTCCTTGCCACTTGGTTTATCCTTGCATAATACTTGGCCATCTTCCTTTGTATCTCAACATCTCTGTTTGCTTTTTCCAAGAGGGTCTCCAAGTGTGTGTTCACTTTCTCAAGCCAAGACTCTCTGTTCTCAACTATTTCCTTGACCAATTTCTCATCTAGAGTGAGCTGCTCCTCCAATTCTGCCTCTTTTTGTCTTTCAAGCTCTAAGGCTTTTTTCAATCCTCTTTTTCTTGGCCTTTTCCTTTGTCCTTGTTCATCATATGGCTCTCCATAATCTCCATAAGCCTCATCAAGCTGAAACTTGGCCTTCTCAGCCTCCCTATTTGCCTTGATGTACTTGGTTTGAATCAATTCCTGCTTGACCTCTAGCTGCTTGTTCTCTTGCTCATAAAAGGAGATGATATATTTGGCCCTTTGTAAACTGGTCTCAAGCTTCCTGATTTTGGTATCCTTTGCTTTCAAGGCAGCCTGAGTGATTTTGTCTTTCTCCTCATCATCCGTGTTCACAAGGAGAAACTCATTTTCAGTGTCATGTTTTTCATGTTGTTGTTGGACCTCTGCTTCCTCCACCATTTTCTCTTTTCCTTTAACTTGTAATGTTGTTGACGAAGTCAATGGTCCTCCCACTTTCTATGGGGTAAACACCTGCCTCTTTCCCCTCTGATAGGTGAAAGCAAAGGGTTGCAAACTATTCCTCTATGGTATACTACTCTGACCATGCTCAGTGTGTACATCATGTCCCTCATTGCCATCATCCTCATCTTGTTCCTCATCACTGTCATCATCTCTACTGGGTGAATGAATGGCTACATGAAATGGTGATGATGGAGGTGATGGTGTGGCTAACTCATTAGATGAAGATGAATGATGTATGGACCAAGGTGGAGGAATGGAGGTGGATAGATGAGAGGATGAAGGTGCCTCTTGGCCATGCTGAATAGGTGGGACTGTGAAAATCTGTTACTAGGGTTTGATTTTAGAAATGACAGCAAACACCTAGGAAACCCTATGTAGATCAACAATGGAGGGAAGGAGTGAATATATTTTGCCACCTACCTCATTTATTGAAGTGTGCGATGACCAATTTCAAAACTTGGTGGTGATGGAGGACATTCTAGCTTATTTATGCTCCTTCTAGACAAACCCATAGTGACCTAGGCAAATGCGCCCTTCAGCTACAGGAGCGTAGCACCGTTATAAATTGCATTGGAATCCCTGGCAAACAAACAACGACCCAGTCAAACGCGCAGGGACTCGGTTAAACATGTCCTCCAACTTTCAGGTTGATTTTGACTGCATTCACGATGTCCAAATTGAGCCCATGATAGCTCACTGGAAAGGTATATCTCTTGGCTACACAATGGACCTATCAAGCACTAAAAATAATCAATTATAGCCCCTGAAGGGTCAATTATCCCCATACTATTCAAAAAGTGCATAATGAGGATGCAAAAATGAAGTGTTCTCTTGTAGGAAACTTTTGGAGGTCTTCCTAAACTCCAAATTGAGATCATGATAGCTCATTGGAAAAATATTTCTCTCTAGTTAGTAGTTGACTCATCAAGCAAGTCATTTGGACAATACAGCTAGAAGAAAAATTGATTTTCCCAAAGTCACTGTAGAAGTGCAACAACTTTCTTGTAGCAACTATGTTTTTGACATTTCTCTAAAACCATGCCACCTGTGTAACAAGTGAAGGAGGTTTTTCATCCTTGGCCTATTATGGACAATAACCTCTCTCACTTTTGCCAAATTCATCCCTGTTTTTTCTGAAACATAGTTTGAAGAAAAATCGGCATGTGTGGCAAATGATTTGTCCCTTGGAATGACTTATTGAAAAATGATGGAGACATGATGTGTATGAGTTGGAATGGCCTCTTGTTGAAATGACCTCCCTTATGCCTCATATACTCAAATGTCTCTGATTCCATAGCCAACCCTAGCTCAATGGGTGAGGAAATTAGGGTTTAGTGCTTGTGGAAAATGATGATTTGGACACCCTTGGGAAAAGACAATTCCCTTTGGCATGCACTTAATCCTTTGAAACTTTACCCTTTCACTTGACTATTTCCTTTGACAAATTGGTCTTTTGATGGTCTGGCATCTTTGGAACACCGAGTTAATAGCTTGGGATGTTGAAATTATTACATTTGAAAGACATAAAATTACATAATGAAATAAGCATTTCTCTTTAGAAATCATCTTCACAACGTGAAGGGATGTTATTTGATCACCCTTTACTTGTTGGTCTTATGAAATGGAATGGAACCTAGGCAACCCTAATGACCTAATGAAACCTTGAAAAACCCTAAAAGACCTAATGAGACCTTGAAGGACTGAATTTCAACATGACATAATGACCTCATGACTGATACAAATGGCATGATAAGAATAACTTTATGGATGACGTACAGTCAACAAGATATGAAACTATGTCAGCAAGTAATCACATTTAGGGAAGAGTGATGTTTTTGGACTAGGACTACCATCAATGACTAATTTTTTTCATGACCTGGTGGAATGATAAAAAAATTCTGAGTGGGACCCTTAAAATGATATGAAAAGAGGATTTTTGATCACTAATGGCAGGATGCAAATACTGACACTAACACCTCCCATGACTGCGTATCTCTTGAGCTCAAGGCTCATTGGTAGTTGGGACTATGCTCCCATCATCAAGGCTTCTTGCCCTCTAGGATTGCACAGTTTCTAGAGGCAAGCCCAGAACTGTTGTGAGACCAAGTTGGGAGATTAGCTTGTGACCTAGAAGAATCAACTAAGTAAGAAAACACAAGCAAAAAAGAAAAAAGAAAAAATAAGTCTCAGTCGAAGCACAAATGCCTGGGTCAATGCGAGATGAGGTTTTGTGGTTAAGAAGGAAGGCTCCAAAATTGAAGCATAAATTAAATTTTGGAGGGTGGTTGTAACCACTACAAAAACACCTAAATTAAGATCTCTAGAACTAGAACAACTTTAGGCATACATATAGAGCAACAGAATAGAAAATCTCCAATTCATCAAGTCCTTCTTCTTTTGCAAGACTTCTTCTTATTTTCTTCTTGTCTTGTATTTTGTATCTAAAATTTTATTGTAGGGTGGCTTCATAGTTCAACAAAGTATCAAGTAGTGACTTCTATGTTGTGTCCCCTTTGGTTCCTTGGAGAAAGTTAGGATAAAATTATGTTGGAATTATGTGTTTTACACACATGATAAATATATTATAGTTTGTTTAGTTTGTGAAAACACTTTATTGTTGAGGAGCACTCTCTATGCTTTTATGATTAATATTTTTGGATTGTTTACACAGGTAAGATTCAATTTTGGATTAATTTATTTTTTTTAGTCCTTTTTATCTTCTTTACTGCCCACAAGAATTAGAACCAATTGTACTCATAATTCATAGCTTAGCTTTCCTAAGTTTCATTGCATATTTCGAAGTTAATTATTATATTTTGACAATATTTCCTTTCATATGAAATTGTTATATGTCTACACTTCATATCTATTTACTCAAGTTTCTATGTATTTAATTATGTTATACCACTTAGGTTAAATTCATGCACAATAATTGTTTTTTGTTATCTTACTTGATTTAAATGGGCTCAAGGAGGACTTCATACCCTCAACTCACAACATTTTAGTTTTTTAAGGATTGAGGCATTCCCACAACACATGTATAATAACAATACTCTACAAAAGTTACATTATAGATTAGTAATTTGGGTTTTTATGACTAAGAGTCATTGGGAGTGGGGTTGAACATTATTAATGTCTTATCTAGGAATAATGACTTCATTTTTATTGCTTGAGTCACAATTTTTATCATCATCTCCTTTGGATTTAACCCCACCCTTGATTGGCTCCTCCTCTTGTATTCTTTCCACCGTTCCAAAGTCTTTCAGAAATTTGGAAGTCATTATTATAATCATGTTAAGATTACATGATATCTAAGTAAACATTTATATTATGTACATGGGCATGCCAAAGAAAGTCACAATGATAATGATTATGAAATTTCATTTAAAATATAATATTACAATTATCACGGTTCCCAATTGGATTTAGATAAGTCAAAACTTATTATGAATATGTCCTTGGTATGTGTACTTGACAATGGTTTCATGACGTTCTTTTGGGGTATTGGTTTCCAACCAAGATTGTAGAAAGCTTAATGAAAGAAATATTATAGGTCTATGAGAAATGGATAAATGACACGAGTTTCTTGAATCCAATGCATAAGCTCTTGAGATAAGGAAAAGATCAAAATTGAGAAGATAGCATGAGTGGTGTACCTCAGGACACCAAGACAAATGGTATAATATTTAGACTCCATAGCCCTAATAAATTGTTAATCACAATATTAGTCATAGTTATTTAATTAATTGAATTGTTCAACTTTTATTAAGTTCTTCCAAAATATTTCAATGAAAAAATATTATGATTCTCATGGTACATATGGTCATTATGCCCACGAGATTTCTCTTCTCCCATAAATGCATCATGCATGGGAAGAAATGGAGAACGATAAGCATGGTAACCAACCACCTTTATCCTTGACTCAACCCCCTACATCTCAACCAACCATGATTATGAAATCATTTCTTTCTCAAGGCTACATGGCCATTAATAGTGGCCAAACTACTTCTCCTGCTTCAATGTGACACCCATTTTATTTTCCCAATTTGTGATGTAATTGATAACTTATAATGTTGGGGTACCAACATTGATGCTATGAGTTTAAAATATATGATTTGATATCATGTTTATTTTATTAATAAAAAACAAATTCTAGAGATGAAGGAAGAGGGATACCCAACAAGTTATGATTCCTTGAGAGGGAAAATTTCCTTGATTTAATTTTCCCTTTTGATGAGAGGGCTAATCTTGCCAAGAAGCTTCTAGTAATAGGCTGGGAAGATGAAGGGTCAAGGTGTTATTATAAACAAAAGAGGGAGGATCAATCAAGATGTTCTTCTTACTTTATCTTTTCATCCTATTACATTTTCTATCTCATACATTATTTTCCCTCTCACTCAAAAATTTGAATTTGCAAGAGAGTTCGTGGTAGAGCCCAAAGAGGTTAAAACATTGTGACTAGTTAAGAGCTATGAGTGAAAACTTATATGATAAGAAGTGAAGGTGTAGTGACACTTTTTCTTTGGAATAGATGGCTCTTAGGACTAGGAATGGTCATTTTTATGTGTGGCACGTGGAGCACTAAAGAGCGAAGGGTTGAGGGATTGTAGAGATTGGAGAAGGATTCCCTTGTGTTGTGAAAACCTACATGGTATTTTGTGAATATGAGCCTAATCGAAGATGGAAAGGTTGAAAACTATGTTTTTTTCTATGTGTGAAGGAGAGTGGCCTTCACCTTTATGTTAAATATGGGCTGAAAATTATGTGCTAAATCTCGGAGTTTAGTTTTTCTCTTAGGGTATCAAGAATCTGGTTCGGAGGTGGCTAGTTGTGAGAAAGACTATAGTGCATTCTTGCTTATGGTTGGGTGGAGAGTGGTTTGCCCTCCTTCAGTCCCATTTTCACTTTTTATGAATTAGATAATTACTTTTATGCTTGGTAAATGTAATTGATTATTGCAGCAATATATGTATGAAATTGTAATCGCTGAAATTGTTTATTCTCAGCAAGTTTTTCATTTTCATTTTTTTCATTTTTTTTTCCTCATAATGATATATGTTTATGAAAAACAAACATGTGGAGGATATGAATTCTATTGTCGGTAAACTTTTTAATTGTTTTCGTAACCTCTAAATAAAGAAATTGAATTGATTTGGGCAAACATTTTTTCCCTATAGACATCATATTAATAAATTTTCAAATTCATAGGTCGGTTGCGCACATGCATGCCTTCACTGTTAATTGCATGGTTCTTTTTATTTAATTTTATCTACAAGCTATAAGTCTCAAATTTGTACTCTAACTTCAAGAGATATGAGGTGCGAAAAATAAGTTGAGGAAGATTTTTGGTGTCATTCTTGGAGTTTAAAGGTGGAATCCAAAATGTGATTTATGGGGTAAACATGCCATCTTGGAATTTTCACTATAAATTATTTTTCTAGGAGATTTCAAAGGTTGAAACTTGGACCATAATGAAGGGAAATCTTGTTGAACAACTATTTTAATTTGCATATCTTGGTTCATTTTATTTTCATATATATGATTTGAGGAAGTTTGGTTTCCTAAATTCTTCCTCAAATAGCTCATATTGGAATCTTCACTATAACCTTTCTTCTGAGAGGTTTTAGAGGTTGAACTTGAACCACAATGAGAGGAAATATTGTTGAATATCCTTTTCAATTTTAGATCTTGTTTCACTATAATTTTAGAGGTATGCTTTGAGGAAGTCATGTATCCTGAATTCTCTATAAATCAAGCTTCAAACAGGTTAGCATGGTATTTTTGCTATAAATTTAATTATTTGAGGTTAAAAACCCTTAAACTTGGAGGAGACAAAGAAGATATCTTAAGGTACCTGTAGTAGAAGTTTAAGACATTGGTTTTCTATAATTTTAGATATATTCCTTGACAAAGTTGGGTCTCTTGAATGTTCTTCAAATCATAACTAATTGTCGTCTTAGCAAAGTACAAAAAAAATGATACCATATATCCTTAATCAGGCTTTAAGGGACTGGGTGTGAGAAAAAATTGATTCTCCATAGCCCTAACAAATGATTAGGGGGTTGGGTGCATGAAATTTTTTTATCAGAGCTAATATTCAACACTAAACCTAGATAGGCTCAATTATAGGAAAGCATTGAAGTTTAAAATTAATATATATGCATGCAAGTGTACTTATGTGAAATTATTTTGCTATGTATATGAATAAATTGATCTTACTTGAATATTGAATTTAGTTTGAGGTAGAAAGATAAACATACAAGTTGGTGTAGGCTTGGAAAAAATGAAGTAAAGGTAATAAACATGTTTAATTGTTATGATTTTAATGATACTAATCATTGTGTGTTATTTCATCACATAAGAAGAATTTCCAGCAATGAAAAGAAAGAGAATCATTTCCAACAAAAAGTCACAACTTAGTATTAAAATGATCTCCTCTAAAGAAAATGGGAGAGAAGAGGGAACATCTCCTGACCTTATTGAGACAATGAATATTTTGAAGGAAGACCTTCAGTGTTGCAAAGAAGATAATAAAAGGATGATCAAAGGACAAGAAAAACAAGCATTTCAATGTAAGGTTCTTGCAAAGTTTGTCTAAATTCAAAAGCTGTTGCAACAGGGACCAAATGTTGACAATCATGGAAAAGACTCATCTGACAAAATGCATAGCCCTTAAGAAAATATGAAGCATGAATTGACCATTAGCAATACAAGGAAGAGTACATCTACAAAATGAAAATGAAGTATGTGTTGAGTGCAATATCATATAGGTTAATATCTTAACACTGAATATGTCAATCCAGGATTCATAATATTCAATTCCTAGCACAATATATGAAAAAGAAAGACCTACAGGTACGTACAAACCAAAATATTTCTATCCAAACCAATTCGCATAATAAACTTTAAAACATTTCATCGAATTCAATCTCTACTAGGACTCAGTCTTCTAAATTCAACTTACTAATGCAATCCTAGTGGCATTGTTCAACTTAACATAGAAAATAAAACCCTAACGAATGGCCACTTAGCTCTTTGATTTTGTCTCATTCTGGGCTGAGAAACTCAGGATCCAAGTCAGTTGTGCAAAGGACGAAAGAAAGCAGGAACTTATATGGTTTGCAGAATTTCTAAAGTAAGGAAGGAGAAAGTTCCTTGATTCTGGCTCCTTCTAGGCTGAAGGACTCAATGCCTAACTTAGTTATCTAAAGGAGAAAATAAATCAAGAACTTATGTAATCTACACACTTCTAAGGCAAGGAGAAACAAATTTCCTGGTCTTAGCTCCATTCGGGCTAGCAAACCTAGCATCTTGCTCAAGTATCCAGAGGACAAAATGACTTAGGATCTCTTTACAGCATCAAGTGAAAAGGGACTTAGGATCAATCAAATTTTCTCTCTAAGCAATGATGCATAGTCTAAAAAATGACAACAA
>APFE031141868.1:1439-40725 GCA_000404065.3 Pinus taeda | reverse complement strand
ATAGATCTCTCTCTCCCCCTCTCTCTCATTTTTATAAGACTTTTAAGGAACCTTCTCTATAAGTTTTGCTACTAGCTCTTGGCCAAATTCTATTAAAAAAAAAAAAATCCACAGGTGATGAGCCCAAACTATAGAGCATTTTTTACAACATTATGAATCATAAACATGTTTTATTTTTATTACATATGATATTATATGGTCATTATCATCCAATTTGTGGAGATCATGTAACATAGGACAATACTTCATATTTTGAATAAACCAACAATAAATGATAAAAAATAAGATTAATTATATTATTTGAAATTATTTTCTAGTTAATGTTGGTAGGATAAAAAATAATATTAGTTAGAATTAGATACAAACTAATTTTGTTTGAGAGTGAAAACCAATTTTTATGAATATTTTGATTATATCATATACTTTTATTTATTTGGAATTATTTCCAACTAATATGGAACTAGATGCTACTTCCATTCCTTATGTTGGTCACATAGTTATATTTGATTGGTATTAGCTCCAAATAATATGAAACTAGATCTACTTTCATTCCCTAGGTTGGTCATGTAATTATTTGGCTCATATTATTGCCAACTAATATGGAACTATATCCTCCTTCCACTCTTAGATCTTTTTTTTCCTCCAAGTAAATGTGGAGTTTGTTTTTTGTTTTCCACGTGTTATTTTAATTCTAGTATTTCAATTTCTCCAGACACGTTTTTTTCCTGCAACATTATTTTGTTTCTTAGAATAGATGTACTTCAGTTCATTCCTTTTATGTTGTCTGTGTTATTTTAATTCTTGTATTTCATTTTTTGCAAGTATGTTTTATATTTTACAACATTATTTTATTGGTTAGAAATGAAATCTCATTAGAAATGAAAAATTGGTAAAAATTAAGGAACCTAGAACCTACGCATATAGTGCACGAAATCTTACAAGTGATCTGACCCCAAGTTGATAAACAAATGCACATTCAATTATTTTAATTCTTGTATTTCATTTTTTGCAAGTATGTTTTATATTTTACGACATTATTTTATTGGTTAGAAATGAAATCTCATTAGAAATGAAAAACTAGTAAAAATTAAGGACCCTAGAACCTACACATATAGTGCACGAAATCTTACAAGTGATCTGACCCCAAGTTGATAAACAAATGCACGTTCAATTAATAACTTTGGTTGTAAAATAATGGTAATTAAATAGAATGTCATTGACTAGTTTAATTGGGTATATATGTGTTTCATTGTTGGTTATTTTGTATTCTTATTAATGGTATTCCTTATGATTTCTTTTAGTCATCTAAAAGCCTATAATAATGATGCATCTATTTGCCTCCCTACTTATCATAATAGTGGAACCTTTAGGGAGAACCATGGATAAATCAAGAAGCACTAGAATAATCAAAGGCATTTTGTCTCCTATTCCAATCATGTATCACATGTTTAATTTTTTAAAGACACCCTCCCAAATAGCTATAAATGTTAGGGAAACTTAGGACATCCTAAAGATCTTGAATATCTTTGATAAAGCCTATGTCTAATAAATCCTCAAGAATAAATCTAAAATATTCTTCAAGAGAGTCAATCCTAGATTAAGATTATTGAGAATTGTGAAAGTCTCAAGTTTTTAAAGAGTTGATTTCCTAGCTGAATACTTTGGATTCCCAATATGTATCACATGGCACAAAGTAAAAGATTGAATCATAATAGTTGATACTCTAGAAAAAAAATTAAACATTAAAAGGTTAAATCTTAACAATTGGTAGGAGATATATTCTTATCCAACTTATGTTATCTACAATACCCTTATATTAATTCGCTATCCTCATTTCCCCAACAACTACTAAAATAGAAATAATTTTAATTTTCTATGGAGAGGGATAGAAATTCAAGAAAGTGGTATATATTATCCTAGGACAAGGTAAAATTTCATAAATGAGGAGGCAATATGGGTTTAAGGAAAATGTGTTTGGTAAACAAATCCATAACAACCAAATTATATAAGAGGATCTTGAAAGATATTGAAGTAGTATGGTGTTAATCCCTCACCAAAGAACAAAAATGAACCAAAGGAACTCGTTAAAAAACATTATTTCAAAGCTTCCTCTATTTGGAACAACATTGTTCAATCTAGAGTTGTAATTAATATTAACAATCACATAATCTAGGATGTGAATAATGAAAATCTAGTCCCTTTTCTAGGAATATGCTTGGAATAAAGTCCCTCCTCTCCATGATTCTCCATCTTGCAATAATAGTGTGATGCATGAAATATAACATACTAGTTAGTTAAATGTGAGAGACCTATTATCTCCCAACTAATACCTAGTATAAGATATTTAACATTACAGATTAAAAGTGGTGCCAAGAACTTCCATGAGGATATGTCTATTTCTAGAATTGTTATTTGTGGACATGAACATTTTTAGAAAACAACATTGCTACTTTTAGAATTTACTATTTTCTAGATGGTCCTACTTTTGGATGGGGATGCTTGTATTTTAGAAGTTGCTACGCTGATGGGAGCTCCTACTTTTATAAAAACAAGTTGCTAACAATGGAGGTGTTTAATTTTGGAAGAGTGTATGCTTTATTCATATTAATAGTTTGGAAAAAGAACACCTAAATTAACATCTCTAGAATTAAAACAACTTCTTCATGTGTACATATAGAGAAAGAGGTAGAGAAAATCACTAGTTCATCAAGTCCTTCTTTTGCAAGCCTTCTTCTTATCTTCTTCTTGTCTTGTAATTTGAATCTATAACGTAAATGTAGGGTGGATTCATATGTCAACAAGATTTTAAGTAGTGATTTTTAAGTTGTGTCCCCTTTGTTTCATTGGGGAAAGTTAGGACTAAATTTGTGTTGGAATCATGCACTTTACATCGATGATTAATATAAGCTATTTTGTTTAGTTTGAGAAAACATTTTACTATTATTTAGAGGAGTACTCTCTTTGCTTTTATTATTAAAATTGTTGGATTGTTTACAAAGGTAGGATTAAATTTTGGAATGTCTTTTTATTTTATTCGTTTCTTCATTTCCCACTAGAATTAGAATCATTTGTACATACATTTTAAAGCTTAGCATTCCTAAGTTTTATGTACATATTTTAAAGATAGTTAATAGATTTTGACAATATGTCCTTTTTATATGCAATATTTGTATCTTTACATTTAATATTCATTGATTCAAGTTGTTAAGTACTTAATTTTATTATACTTATTAGGTTACATTCATGCACAATAATTTTTCCTTGTCATCTTAGTTGATTTCAATGGGCTTGAGGAGGCCTTCATATCCTCAAATCACAACATTTCAGTTCTCCAAGGTTTGAGCCCTTCCCACGACACACATATAAGAACAATACTCTAAGAAAGTTATATTATATGTCATCCATTTGGGCTTTAATCACTAAAGAGTCATGGGCATGGGGGCTTTAACATTCTCAATGACATATCTAGGCATATCGGCTTCATTTTTATTACTTGATTCCTAAGTTGTATCACCATCTCCTTTGGATTTAACCCCGCTCTTCATTGGTTCCTCCTTTTATATTCTCTCCACTATGCCAAAACCCTTTAGAAAGTTAGAAATAATTATCAATTATAGTAGTGTTAGTGCTTATGTGATGTCTAATTATACATGTCTATTAGATACATGTACATGAGAGTAGGTCACAATGATGTTGATTATTGCATTGAATTTAAAGTAGAAGGCTACAATTTGTTGATTTTTATGTAGCATCGGGAGGTATTCTTGCATGGTTAAAGGGTCTTCAAGTCAGCCCTGATGAAAATTATTATTTTGGAAAAGTCAAGTCAGCCTAGGAAAAGTCAAGTTAGCCAGTCAGTGAAGGGATGTGTCCCTTGGGTTGTCACACCCCCTGGACGTATATAAATAATATGTTAAGATGCCTCATTTAGAGACCAAAAAAGA
This sequence comes from Pinus taeda, assembly GCA_000404065.3. Classification (NCBI taxonomy): domain Eukaryota; kingdom Viridiplantae; phylum Streptophyta; class Pinopsida; order Pinales; family Pinaceae; genus Pinus; species Pinus taeda. The sequence continues at coordinate 36,781 of APFE031141868.1, read as the reverse complement.
ACACATATGAAAAAGGAAATATAAAATTTTCTAAGGTCTATATTTTCTTCATTGGACAATTGTGCATGTGAGAAGAAAAGGCTAAGTTGACTAGACCTTTGACTGAGCTTGATTGCAAAGGTTTGATCGCAGGGCATTGACTAAATTTGATCGTAGGTCATTAACACAGTTGAACATAAGTTTTTGATCAGAGGACGAAGTTTCATTTTTTATTGGTTTTAACCAACATTTACCAACTGCTAAATTTGACTAGGATTGATTATTATTTGAATTGGAATATTGGCATAGATTTCCGACATGTTATTGATTTATAAACCTTGTTGAAGAATGATTTATCTTAAGAAAATTTGTTTGGTTTTCTCCCAAGGTTGGGTTTCCCAAGGTAAAATTATTGTCTCTATTGTGCATGGCTATATTTCTATGATCTTTGTTGTTTCTATTCCGTTTACTATTGATACTTTTTGTGTGTAATTGCCCAATGATATCAATGGCATCAGAAAATTGTTAAAAATCATTAGGAAATAATTATGAGATCAAAAAATGGTATTCCATTGCATTAAGATTAGAATTTCAACATGGGATCATATCTTTGTTGAAAGAGTATCCATTGAAGTAAGCCTAAGAAATAGTAATCAACAAATTGATTGGATATTAGATCTCTTTTGAAAATGGTGCCATGTATCAAAGTAGAAGACAGATTGGATGGTGTTACTAATTTCAGATCTTGGAAGACTAGGATATGTTGAAAAAAGCAGCAAGAAATTCTCAATTTGATTTTGCCTTGATTAAATTGAGAAAATTTGAATTTCCACATCAATAGACAACTTGGATTCAGTTAATTTGTGTGACATGGCTTGTGTCACCCAATGTACTAAGTAAATTCAAGTTGGAGGAGTTAGAGTTCAGTTAAGCATGTGTGATTGCTAATTTGTAGTAATCAAGGTCAGTTATCACAAGTTGGTTTCAGTTAAACTAGTTCCAACTGTTGAAGGAACTAGTGGAAGGTTAGTTGTGTAGTGAGACTTCATTCTAACTCAGTGATAATCCAGTTAACTGATCAATCAACCCAAAATAGCTAGTGCATGTAGAGAATTCAAGTTCCCTAATTGTGGTGGAGATTCCAAGGCATTGTAACATCAGTTGTAGACTAGTCTTGAGTGTATAGGTGTTGCATGAAATCAGATGATCATCCTTGGGACCATTTTGGAGAAATTCCTAAATAATAGAGGCATAATTTCTCAAGGAATTGTGCAAGGAAATAAGGGCTCAAGAAGAGGTTGACTAAGTCTAGGTCATATCTTGTCAGTGAGTAGAGAAAGAGATTATTCACTTGCAGGTTGTGCTCCGTTGAGAAAAGAAATTGTAATACATCTCTATTCATCATATTAATGCAAGAAGACATTGGATTTTTTAGCAGATTGCTTTCCTCAGGAAAAGAAATAAATTAATGTGTGCATGTGTGTTATTTCTCATTACATGTTTGAGATTTTTTTCTAAATTGTGAATTTAATTCCACGAAGAAGTAGAGTAGGTTTGTATCTTGTGAATTTTACTAAAACTTCATGAGCAGTTGCAAATCTACACCATAATTTATACATGGTATCATAAGAAAATTCATATTAGAGAAAGAATTTTGAAGTTAATGGATTTGAGACTTCTGCGATCTGCATTATGTGTGGTTATATCTTCCGGATCCATCGCATTTTGTTATTTTATGCATCGACGTTTCGAACCATCCTCTGTGAAGTTTTTTCTCAGGAGGTTCAAATTTATAGTTTGGTGTAGCAGGATCTCTTCAAAGCTGAGATGATGACCTTCAACAAGATCAAGCTAGATTATTGCTGGGAAGGAAACTCTATTTTCATCGCATGGAGGTGGTATTGGATGACAATGGATTACTAGAATACATCAAGAGAGATGTTGCAAAACTAGAGGAATCTGGTGTCCAGAACCTTTCTTAGTGGAAGAAATATGTAGCCAAGGCGAGGAGAATAATATTAGAGGGAATATGGGACCAAATTGTCACCAATCTCCATGGGAAAGAAACTTCTTATGCAATGTGGCAAGCACTTACAGATCTATTCCAGAATAGCAATGACCATAAGAAATTGACACTTAAGGATAAACTTCGAAATATCAAGATGTAGAAGAATGACACTATTCAATAGTATTTGAGTAGGTTCACACAAGTTCATGATGAGCTTGTAGGAGTTGGTGTTATTGTTTCATATGATTACTTGGTAAGCCTAGCCCGCTTAGGCCTTCCCAAGAGTTGGCATAGCTACCAAGATTCGATGAACAAGAAGGATAAACTACAGAATTTGGAATGCTTATGGTCTGATTTCATACAAGATGAAATAAGATGGAATACCAAAGATGGGACTTCATCCAAGGGAAAGCATGAAGAAAAATTTGCATCGGTTGGAAAGGGAAAGAAAGGAAAACAAAATAAATCTCAAACCAAACCAAAGTCCAGCCAAGGGGGCAAGAAAAAAGAGTTGTCCAAAACTAAATGCTTCCATTGTCATGAATTCGAGCACTATGCCACGAAGTGTCCACACAAAAAGGCAAGAAAGAAGACCTCAGAGGAGCAACAATTAAAACCTTAGCTTCACAGTTCAAGCTTGACTTTACCCTTATCGCATGCATGGTCAAAATAATGATGGGGAGCATGTGGTACTTGGAATTAGGTGCCTCATTCGACATGACAAGGTGTAGAGACTTTTTCAGTGACCTGGAGGAGAAATATCTCCATATGCACATCAAGCTAGGGGACGATGTAAGGTACAACATGACCGAGGTTGGTATAGCCACCTTTTAGAGGGATTGAAGCTCCCCTCTTAGGCTCAAGGATGCGATTTTCGTTTCGGGCCTAAAGAAAAATCTCATATCTATTACAATTTTGGAAGACCGTGGGTATGATGTGATCTTCAACAAAGGGAAAGAATTCCAGAGACACATAGCCACAAGACTGGTGAAGTAGATCAGGGTTCATTTGAAGAACCTGTATAATATATATGTGTAATACTGTGCTGCATTTAGTACTAAGGTGGAGAGATTGTAGGGACGCGATGTTAGTGGACTCTGGCATAAAATAATTGGCCATTTTGCATCATGGTTCCTTCAAGATTATGTAGCAAATAACAACTGGCCTCCCCAAAGGAGCACTTGAGAAATGGGATATATGCAAAGGATGTACCTTCGAAGAGTACACAAAATCCACATTCCATGATTAGGATAGTAAAGAACATGCAGTCTTGGACAGGATCCACTCTTATGTTTTTGGACCTTTCTCGATAGCCTCCATTGCCAGACACAAAATATTTGACATTTTTATTGATGACTTCTCAAGTGTTGGATATTCTTTATGCCAAAGAAATATGAGACATTGTCCAAGTTCGTAGAATTCAAGGCACTAGTTGAGAAAGAAACTGACAAGAAGGTGAAGGCTCTCTAGATCAATAATGGAGGTGAATACGTGTCGAATGAATTCAAAATTTTCTATGCAAAAGAAGGCATTCGACGAGAGTTGAAAACACCCCACAACCCACAACATAAAGGGTTGGCTGAGATAAATAACTGTAGCATTGTGGGAGCAATGAGGGCGATGTTTCATGACCAAGGCCTACCTCTGCATTTGTGGGTTGAAACATGCAACACAACAGTCTATTTGCAAAACCAAAGTCATCATCGAATTCTTGGTATGATTACACCAAAGGAGGATTTCTCAAGGAGGAATCCTGACTTGTCGCACTTCAGGATTTTTGGAGCCTCTATTTACTACCATGTCTCCAAAGAATCAATGAAGAAGATGGAGTCAACAACAAATTTGTGGGTGTTGGCTTGATGGGCCCTGACCCAGGTTCATCGTTAGTCAGCCAAGCAAATCCCTACACTACTAGCCCTTTTGGCATCAGTCTGCGGAGTGCGGACCGAAGTCTCACTTGAAGCAGTATGGGGGGATGCAGGAACCAAGTTTTTGCACCCTTAGATGGTCGTGATGTTGACTTTATACCTTAAACCCTTCCTTCGCACAGATCGATAAGCCTTTAGGGATTATTGATGTACTTTCTCTTTCGTCCCTTAGAACCTCCACGAAGGTATACGATCATCTTTTGCGCAATCCTAAATGATGATTTAGGCACTTACGTGCCTTTGCTACTATGTTATTGTATAATTTCCTGAATTATCTTAAGTTTTCTCCAAATTTACCATGTAGTTAAGATTATATTTGCGTACACATATATCAATATTTGCATTCATATAACAGATAGAAATATATACATTGGCGCATCAAATTAACATTATAACATAACCTAGAACTTAACATAACATAATCACATGCGATCTACAGAGGAAAAATACATAGTAATTTCAGAGTAATTATCTTTATTGATGATTCAAATTTTCAATACAAACTCTATCTTCCCTGTGCACACAGCTGCAGGGGTCTGTGCACTCAGCTGCAGACTTCTACCCTAGGCCTCTGCACGCTTAGTTGCAGAGCCTCTTCCTACTCTAAGACTCTTGCTCTTAGCTCTTGACAAACTCATCAAACACTTCTTCTTTTCCCTTACTACTTCTTAGACTCCTCTAAGACCTCATTTTTATACAATATCGTGGTCTGCGGACCAAGGGTAGATCTCTAAAAATGACACAACCTATCTAGAAAAAGGGCGGAAAACCCTTTTTGACTCTTGATATCTTCACACTCTGTGACCACAAAATGTGGAGACTTTACATTTATTTATACAAACTTCGGGCCTTTTTCCCCAAAAATTGGGTTTTTAACCCCACTTAACCCTCAGGGGACCCATTCCCAATAGGCCCCCAACACAAACATGGTGATTTGCCCTCGAGTCACTCTTCTAGCACGGAGATCTTGTCGCAAAGACCTCCCAGCTCGACTTGGATGACTGCTACCTTGGCGATGCACTATGTTGCCGCCTACTTCATCTCCTCAACCAACTGCTTGTCCTTCTTTGGTTTTGGATCTTCCTGGATCAGCGTAGGCCTTGGCCTGGGTGTCCTGGGGGATTTAGACACTTCTGCTGATACTTTCGTAGGCGCAACTTCTGGGGCAGCTCCCTCTACTGCCATAGCTACCTCTGGAATAGCTCCCTCGGCTGTCACTGCTTCAGTGCTCATAGCTTTTGCGGGCATCAACAATGCTATGCAACAAATCTTGTGTCTCCTTGGGCAACGTCTCAAATACAGAACTTGCTATCAAGACTTCAAAGTTTTCACGATTCACGTGCACCTGAGAGCTCAACACCTCGATTATCAAAATGCCAAGTGGTTTCCATTGGGCAACCCTTTGTAATTTATAGGCATTTTCGAATTGAAATCCGACTATTCCCCCTAAAATCAGTTCATTAACGTGAGATTGGCAGTAGATTTTCAAATATCTAGTCCATAAATTCCAACTTAAATATTGCCCTGACACTCCATTTGGTCATTTTTTGATCATCAAATCATGAACAGTGACTTTAACGGTCACTTTTCGGCTATCCTACATAGTTTTTCCTTTGGTAGCGGCGCTGCCTCCGCGCTTCTACAGGCTCTATGACATTTCTTTGTTCCGCGTAGTTCCCCAATCATGCAACTCTCTGACTTGAGCAGTGTAGTTTATAGTCTCGCGCTTCCTTTCAGCTGCTTGGAGTGCTAAGACTGTGCTTTCCTCATATAGTAACCTAGCTGGATCACTGGTGTATGGCTTCAATCAGCTGCCATTAACCTTCCTTGGGAAGGGTTCTCCATTCAATTTCACCAGCTGAACTGCTCCACCATCAGTGATCTCTTTGATGACATACGGCCTTAGCCAGTGCGTCCTAAATTTCCCTGGAAATTTATCAAACTTGCTATCATATAACAAGACCATATAATTTACCTTGAAGGTGCACAGTTTGATGTGCCGATCGCGCCATGCCTTTTCGCGCTCCTTTTGAACTTGTTGATGAAATCCAGCCATAAATTGGTCCTCCTCAAGCTCTGCTAGCTACATGAGCCTCTCTTCCAAGGCTCTGCGATCCGCCATTCTTGTGAGTGCCACTATGCGTAGAATAGGTACAGTCTATTCCATTGGCATCACAGCTTCTATGCCATACACGAGTCTCAAAAGCATTTTCCCAGTCAACTTCTTGCAAGTATTTCTATAGGCCCATAGCAACGTAGGTACATGCACATCCTATTCATTTCTCTGAGCATTGCAGACCTTCTTCAGCATGCTATCCCGTCTCTTATTGAATGCTTCCACTGTCCCATTAGCCTGTGGATGATAAGGTGTACTTTTCTGATGATACACCTGAAATTATTTTGTCAATGCACTGATTGTTTCGTTAAGAAAGTGTGTACTGCGATTGCTCATCAAGATCTTTGGATAGCCAAATATTGTCAACACATATTTAAAAATAAACTTTGTTGTTGTCGCGCTTGTACAGTCCTTCCCAGATTGCGCCTCCACCCACTTGGTCAAGTACTCAATCGCGGTGATGATGTACTGCGCACTCGTCTTCTTTCCTTGAGGCTGAATTGGACCCACAAAGTCAATCGTCCATTTCTCAAATGGTTGTAACGTCATTTGCAGCATCAGAGGAAATGGATAATATCTTCAAAGTGATTGTCCGCGACACACACCGCAAAGAGTTGTGCATCAAGCAGTCCTTCCTCCAAATTAGTAGGTTCCTCTCCAATTTCAATGCGCGATAGATAATCAGGTTCCGCATTCAGTCATCCTGGCTTCACTATAACTTCAAAGTCGTACTCCTAGAACAACAACAACCACCTACATATTTCCCCCCCAACACAGGCTTGTTGACTAGGTACTTCAATATGGAATGATCCGTACTATACATCTTAAAGTGTCCTCCCAACAAATAGTGCTTGAACTTTTGGAGCGTGTACACCATTGTTAATCCTTCGCGCTCTGGCGTGGAATAATTTTTCTCTTCTTTAGACAAATTCCTACTTGCAAACTCTATAGGATGATCTAGTTCTCCCTCACCACCTATGTCAGTACAACCCTGAGTGTAATACATGATGCGTCCACGTGCACATGAAATTCCTTCTTCCAATTCGGGAAGACTAGGATCGACGCGATGACCATTTTCTCTTTTAGCACATCCAAGATCTTCTGACATTCATCATTCCAACAGAACGTAGCATCCTTTTTCAACAATTTCTCCATAGGCATGGTGATCTGGGCATAGCTCTTGATGAACTTCCTATAGTATCGGTATGCCCTAGAGTTGCGCACAGTTGTTTCACACTCCTCGGTGCCTCCAAGTTGATTATCACCATGATCTTTGCGGGGTCTACCATTAATCCTTGTCTGCATACCACATGAACCAGAAAGATCCCAAAAGGGACACAAAACTGACACTTCTTCAAATTGAGCATGATATGCTATCTCCTACATGTATCTAGCATCAAGCACAGACTCGCCACATGGCACTTGAACAATCCAAACAATGTCCAATCGTCAAAGTATACCTCCAAAAATTTATGAATAAAGTCTTTGAATGCCGCAATGACTATGCGCGAAAAGATCGCTGGTGCATTCTTCAGCACAAAAGGCATTACAGTGTACTGAAAACATCCCCATTCATCCATGAAGGTCGTCTTGCTTCTATCCTCAGGCATGATTTTGATCTGATGTTACTGAGAGAACCCATCAATGGAAGAGTATGCTTCTTGGCCACCTACATTATCCAGGACCTCGTCAGTGAATGGAGTCGGGAAAGGATCATGCAGACAAGCGTCATTCAATTTCTGGAGATCTATGCATATCCTTATTTATTCCTTTTGTTTCTTTTCCTAAACCACTATTGGGCTTACCGAATCAAATTCTTCTACCGGTTCAATAATACCTGTCATGAGCATATTATCTAACTCAATGCAGACCCTTTCCTTATACTTCAGATTAAGGTGGTAAAGTCTTTGTTTCACAGGTTTCGCGTCTGGTTTCAGGGTGATCTTCATGACACCCAGGTCTCCTATTATTCCATTCATATCAGAAAACTTTGTGGGGTACAAATCCTGATATTCACGGAGGATCTCAATGACCTTATCTACTATTGCATCATCCCAATAGTCCCCAATCTTCGCAAATTTAGGCTCTGCCTCTATTCCAATGTTGACCTGTCTAGTTTTCAGCAGCAAGGTTATGTATGGATCCTTTATGTGCAGTCCTTCAACCTTGCAGTGACCCTCAATTTTGGAATATTAACCTTCCTGGGATCCTCGTCTTCTTCTTCAACGGTCATGTTATAACATTCCAACGCATGGCTTACCTGGGTAGTCCAATCAGGTTGAATCAGGTCCAAAGGATCCTGTGGTATCCTAAAGATCACTGCTTTAACCTCGTGGAGCGCCGTGTCAATATAGCCAAACCTATCCTCAAGGTTGAACTTCATTATAAACCCTTGGCGCAAGATGTCCCATTCTTTAGTTCCATGGCAGAGCTCTATTTCGAAGTACCAATTCATTGGTATGACATCTAAGGTATGATAGAATAGATGCACCCCTTCAGGCTGGGGCTCTGCTCCATAAGCCTTAGTCCATTTGGCCAAGTGATCGTGTGGATCATCCCTTCCATCATACTTCTTTGTCATTCGTACTTTCGATAGTCCAAAATGTATTCTCATCATCCTCCTATATTCATGCCAATCATTGAAATTATCCTTGTGTGTACCCCACCATCTTGCGGCGTAGCTTGAAATGCCTAATCCAAGGCCTGGAAGTGATGCTTCTCTAGAACTTCTATTTCAAATGCATCCAAAAATATATCCACATCAATCAACCCATCATAAGAAGGCAAATTCCTTACTTCTGATGACACGTAGCACAATGACTTGGTCATCATATTATAGCATAGCATAGATACTTCATGTAGTCGTTTCTTCCAGTGCTCTAGTTCCTCATCCAAATCTGATGTACAGGAGCTCTCCGGTCCCATGCAATACATCTATCTACTATCAAATTTACCCAATCCTGGTCTCACGCCGTTATCTTGTAAATCTGGTCCAAATCATCATCAATTTCATAATCGCGGACCGGTTCTATATAGCACGGTCCTTCTGCAGGATCTAGTGGCACCACTACACGGAGAAATTTCTTTTCAAATATCATCTTTCACTTCTTCAGGTTGATTAACCCATTCATGCCAGTGGCCCAATCGATCCCACGAAGCATAGGGTATGGATTGTTATCATCCATAATCTCTATTACTTCAAAATCCGCTAGTGCGCTCACACCTTCGATGTCAACTGTTAACCCCTTCAGCCTCCCCATTGGGATAATTTTCTGTTGATTCGCTATCCTTAATTAGATTGGAGACCACTAAAGCATAGGTCTCTCCATTCTTTCCCATGTTTGTTTTAGTAAAACAATTGCATCAGACCCCATATCCAAGATAACTTGGTCCATTTCATATTCCCCTATTTGTGTCGTGAGTCTCATCTCATGTCCCGTCCTTACCTTATGATTTCTAAGCTTTCTGACTACACACAGTTCACCAGTAGCGTTGTCCTTGCCAGCACACCGATTGATCAATTCTTGCAGTCCCTTTATGGCCTTATTATCGTGGAGTAGTTTCATGCAGGTCTCTAAGAACGTGGTATTCATGGATGGGTCCATTTCTTCAACTGGTTTCTCCTGACTTCCTGAGGTAGAGGCCTCAGTGAAGCTTTTCTTTGCTTCCATAAAGGTTTCTTTTGCATGCTCAAGATCAAACCCAGTCTCCTTTCAGGTGCTTTGTGGACCCACTTTCCTTTTGCCGGCTACTTCCCTTTATCCCCGCCAGTCATCGTTCCACTCTGTAGCATAATGTTTATCTCAGGGTCTTCCTCGTGAGGTTTGGCCCTCATCATCTAGAGGTTCTGCGTTGGCTACGGAGGCTACACCCCCTTTTCGCGAATCATAGCCAACAATATAGGGCAATCCTCAGTTGCATGGTAAAACTGATTACAATAGCGACATGATAGTCGCATTGGATTTAGACAGTCTCTCGTGTAGTGTCCTGGTACTCCAAAATTGTAACAAATAAGTTGCCCTCGGCCTCTACCAGCTCCCCCTCCACCTCGACCTTGGCTACGACCCTGATACTCACCTCGAGTTCCTCCAACACCTTGGTCCAGAGGTTGTGTTTCTGCCTACACCCTATATGCAGGTGTCCTGTTCATCATTAATTCTTAACTATGGAAATTGCAATCGTCATGACCTACTGATTGATAGAAATTGCAAAAGAGTTTTTGTGGTGTCTATATGAATTTCTGCAGCAAATGGAAATTGTTAGTTGCATGTTTCCAACTACCTGGCATATAGAACACCATAGTGCAGGCCTTGCACTTGGCCCTACCGTAGCCTTCGACCTTAGAAGCATTGGTCCCCTTGCTGCAACATAGTTCGTAAAGACTGAACAATGATCCTTGTCATGCCCCTGACCTTTGCATTTTAGGCACCAAACTTCTTCGCGCGCCTCCGCCCAGGTTGTTTCGTCTTTCTTTAAACTTTGAATTTCGAGGCAAAGGTTTTGCAACTGCGCGTGAATCTGTTGAATCCCCATATTAGCATCCTACATTGGTGTCTCATGTAGTCTCATCGTGATTTCCAGAGCTTATGCCTGGGTCCCAATCTTTTGTTGTGATACCGCAACCCTTAGTTGGGGCAAGAGCGAGGCCATGAACCATTCGCGGTGTTGCCCATCAATTAGGTTCATGTTGGCTTCATGGATTGTACACTTCAATCTTTGATCCAAATCCCAGGGCGTCTCCCCAAGCTTCATCGTGATCTCCTTAAATCCCACAATTGGTTGCACTTGAGACTTAGGTCTACTTAATTCCCTATTCAATGTAGTTTGGATATATGCTAATGTGGACGTTGAGTTATCAGTATTGTACTTAATGTACCACGTTAGTGCGCGGTCCCACAAAGCACTAACCAGCATTGATTTCTTTGTTTGTTTGTTTGTGATACCCTGAGCTTCCCATATATCCTTCGCGATGAACCAAAACTGGTCCAGATCTTCATTTCCTACGCCCTTGAATACAGGTAGCTTTACGAAGTTCACCATATTGAACAATGGTGGAGGTGGCGATGGTGTGGGCAATGGGGTGAGTGGTGGAGGTGAGGATGGAGCATGGTGTGGATGGATGGGATGAGGATGGAGGCAATGTAGGTATTCGCAGGAACCCTTGTCTTATCAACTGAACAATGCTTCATGGAGAAGCTTGCGTTGCTCCTTCGTCATCACTCAAAAGAGGCTCAACCAGTGGGCTATACTCAGGAGCTTTTCTTCCTCCATCCCTAAAAGACCTTCCACTTCGTGTAGCTCCGAACATCAAGGTAACTGCATGACCCGCTTTTCACACAAGAGCATCTCAATCCAAGTATTTAGTGATTTCAAATACTTACCTCGTGGTCCTTTGAAGAAGCACTGCTTTGCTTCACTATAGTTGGCCGAAGTATCAACCGCGAATTCTGTCACAAACCCTCCTATGATGCGGTCGAGCCAATGGTCGATAGCACATGTGATCTTACCTTCATAGGCTTCCATTCTTTGCACTAACTTTGGGGTCCAGACAATAGGATTGTCAAGCCTCCACCTCCCTTGGTTGTCTACCAACTTCGCGATCCACTCGTATAATTCAACTGGGAAGGAATAGAAGAAGATTTCATGTATTTCTATGTATAGATATCTATCCAACCACTATTCTTTCATCAATCGCAGATTCAAGTTCTCTTGCGTTGTGAATTCGTGGATCTTACTATCCAACCAATCTTAAATCTCCTTCTTAGTTGGGTTCTAATGATGCAACATCACACATCTCGTTATGAAGATCCCAGTCCTAGCAATGGAACCATTTGTTGGCTTGATGGGCCCTGACTAAGGTTTAGCGTTAGTTAGCCAAGAAAATCCCTACACTACTGGCCCTTTCAACATTAGTCTGCGGAGCACAGACCGAAGTCTCACCTGAAGCAGCATGGGGGATGCAAGAACCAAGTTTCTGCACCCTAAGATGGTCGTGATGTCGAATTTATTCCTTAAATCCTTTCTTCACGAAGATCAATAAGCCTTTAGGGCTTATCGATGTACTTTCTCTTTCGTCCCTTAGAACCTCCACAAAGGTATACGATCGTCCTTTGAGCAACCCTAAACGATGATTCAGGCACTTACGTGCCTTTGCTACTGTGTTATTGTATAATTTCCTGAATTATCTTAAGTTTTCACCAAATTTACCATGCAGTTAAGATTATCTTTGCGTACACATATATCATTATTTGCGTTCATATAACGGATAGAAACATATACATTCGCACATCAAATTAGCAGTATAACATAACCCAAAACTTAACATAACATAATCACATGTGATCCGAAGAGGAAAAATACATAGTAATTTTAGAGTACCTATTTTTATTGATGATTTAAATTTTCAATACAGACTCTATCTTCCCTGCGCACACAGCTGCAGGGGTCTGTGCACTCAGCTCCGGACTTCTACCTTAGGCCTCTGTGCACTCAGCTGTAGAGCCTCTTCCTACACTAAGGCTATCGCTCTTAGCTCTTCACAGAGTCATCAAAAACTTCTTCTTTTCCCTTACTACTTCTTAGACTCCTCTAAGACCTCCTTTTTATACAATCCCATGGTCTGTGGACCAAGGGTGGATCTCTAAAACTGACACAACCTATCTAGACTAAGGGTAGAATATCATTTTTGACTCTTGATATCTTCGTGCTCCGTGACCAAAAGATGCAGAGAATTTACATTTCTTTATACAAACTTCAGGCCTTCTGCCCCAAAACTTGGGTTTTTAACCCCAAAATTGACCCCTAGGGGACCCATTCCAAACTGGGGGTATTTGTGGGTTACAAACAAACTACCCATAACTACCGTATGTACTTTCCATCCCCCAAAATGATAGTTGTGCGAAGAGATGTAAATTTTGATGAGGATTAAGCGATGTGGTGCTCTCTTGAGAGGGAGCTGCAGATCCCACTAGAAGAGGATATTTTAAATACAAAGGAGGAGCCTTAGGAAGTTGTGGAGTAGCCACAAGTAGAGGGGTGGAGAGGGGAGACATCCATTCAAGTAGAACCATCTAGAGAAGGCAAGAAAAGGACCAGGCAAGCTGATAAGCTTGTGCAGAATGTGATGTCTCATGTGGGAGCTCCTTCAAATTTGTGTAGGCAAAGAAGGTCACCTAATCAGTACACTGGCTACATGGCTCTAATGATTGAGCTTGTAGAGACTGAGCCATCCTAATTTGAGGAAGTAGTAGATAAACCTATATCGATTGATGCAATGGTAGACGAATATGAATCCATTGTAAATAATAGTGTTTGGGAAGTGGTCCCAAGACTAACAGATAAATTAGTAGTCGGTTTGAGATGGATCTTCAAGGTGAAGTAGGAAGCAAACAGAAGAATAGAGAAGTATAAGGCTAGATTCATGGCCAAGGTGTACTCTCAGGTTGAGGGTATTGACTATGAGGATACCTTTTCTCCCATAGCAATGTACTCATCCTTAGATCAATTATTGCACTGGCTATGCAGATAGGGTGGAAGATCCACCAGAGGGATGTAAAAAAAACATTTCTCAATGAGTTACTGAGAAGGAGGTGTACATCGAGCAACCAGAAGGTTTTGAGATATTTGATAAGGAGTCTCATGTGTGCAGAATCAAGAGTGTGTTTTACGGTCTCAAACAAGCACCCCGTGCTTGGTACACTGGGATTGATATTTATCTCATTGGTTTGGGCTTCACCAAAAGTGAAGCAGATTAAAACCTCTATCACATCTTAGTAAAAGGTAAATTGCTTATTATTGTCTTATATGTTGATGATTTAATTTTAACTGGTGATGAGCAGCTGATTAGATCTTGCAAGGAGGACCTTGCAAGGGAATTTGAAATGAAGGACATGGATCTCATGCATAACTTCCTCTAATTGGAAGATGAAAAGAAGATAGGGAAATATTTATCTCTCAAGGAAAGTACAAAAATGAGATACTATAGAAGTTCCACATGGAGAATTGCAAACCCATGGAGACACCTTTAGAGGCCAAATGGAGGAAGGAGTATTCCACTTCAAGTGAGCAAGTGGATGCTAAAATTTATCGAAATCTAGTGGATTCACTAATGCATCTTGTGAACACGTGACCATATATGCGTTATGTAGTCAACTAACTAAGCCAAGTTATAGTTAGGCCAACCAAATTACTTTGGAAGGAAACTAAGCATGTTTTACAGTACCTCATAGGCACTACAGTTTGGAATATGGTACAAGTGGACAGAGGGAATGAATTTGTGTCGCTTCACAGATGTAGATTTGGTGGGGACTCCAGCAGACTGAAAGAGTACATCAAGTGGAATTTTCAATGTTGGGTCTGTAGTTATTTCTTGGTACAACAGGAAGAAAATAATTATGGTGCTCAGCTCAGGAGAAGTAGAATACATGGATGCAAGTCAAGCAACATGTGAAGTGATTTGGATGAGAAAGATATGTAAAGGACTATTTAGTCAGATGATGGATCCAATTGTGATTTGTTTGTTACACAGTATTTTGTCATGCCTCTTGAACTTCCTTATGACATACCTTGAAGTGCTAGAAACATGACCATTATACAATATAATCATCCATGTATATAGCTCATAACCCTCCTAAGACTTTGTTTGTAAAATGCCTTGAGCTTTCCCTGAAGAAATGGCTCTTAAAACCCTAAAATGAGAGTCATCGCTCTTATCAGGCTTAAAACAATGATGGTCACCTATTTCATTATGTTTAACCTATGATGGCATCACTTTGTTCCCTTGCATAGTCGTGATGATCCCAAAAATGTAATTTTCCAAAAGGATATGAGAAACTTCATGATCTAGAAGCTTCCAAAGCGGCGAGCTGGAGGTGGTTTCGCATAGATGAGGTCGAATCCTCCCAACTTTGCCTCTTTGTATTATCCCTATGATCTACCTCCTTGAGATGAGAGCCTAATCCTATCTTTGGAGAGGTCATAACTCCCTTTTCTAGCCTATAAACTCATCCTCTTCCATTCCGAACTAGTTGGTCAGGTTAGAGGTTGGTTGGTATATGTCTATTTACACCCTTATGCTGAGATTGTGCCTAAGGCTATTCATTTGACTTGGAGAAGGAGTGCTTGGAGGGTTCTTGGCTTGGAATTGGATTACCACTCAAGGAAAGAATTTCAACAAAAAGCATTTGGTTGTGAGCTTCCATTTATTTCCTAATAATGTATAATTGCTGGTTCATTTTCCCAAAATATATATGTTCACGTATTATTTAGCTTGACATTCCTTGATCATTTAAGTAGGTTTTTATTGGATTTTCTATTGGTTTTGGCATTCTTTGTTTTTTATTGATCACTTGTGAAGGTACATAAACACTGAGAGAAGAAAGAACAAGTCTGTGACACAAGCGGTTTGAGGCCTTCAACAAAGGAAATTGAAATAGCATTAGAATGAGGTAGGTCATATCCTTCATTCTTCTTTTCAATTATAACTTAGGAAGATCTCTAGTTGATTGTCACTTCAGTTGCTAGACGCACTCATTGGGCTAGAGGGATCATCTCTATCTGCAGAGAGGATTAATCTTTTCAACAAAATGGCAACTCCACTGGGGAGCCTATGACCCTTTCCATCCAATCTTTCACCCTAATCTTTTGTCTAGTTTGACCAACCATCGATTTTTCGGCTTGTTTGCATCAGTCTGGGTTTATACCATCACTGGTTACTTCGTTAGAGTGCTAAGTCTATATCGTTTCTTGGAATATTTTTAGTTTTTTCCCATATTCCTCGCCCATTGTGGGTTTACATTAACAGTTGCGATGGCATCATGGTTTTTACCTTTACAGTTGCGATGCAATTGTTTTTCTTCATTGTTTGGTCGCGCTGAAATCATCACTACTTTTGTTATACAAAGTAGTGATGCCATCATGAGGTTTCCTTGGAAAAGTAGCGATAATCATGGGTTGGGTATATAAAGTAGCGATGATCCTTGAATGTGAGAATTTTTTAGGTTTCTTCCTAAGAATCTAGTGTGTCTTGTCCCCTAAGGTCTTTTCCTATCCTGTATGCTTAGATTTGTCAATGTTTTGATTGATTGCCTTGATTAATTTGTAAAATTTGTCTCATTGTCTTCGAAGTGAAATCTGATTGAATTCTAGTGTTTCTAGTCAATTGGTCATCATTTTCTTCTTATTGGTGTCATTGAGATGTTTGTTTTTCTGATTGATTGAGTGTTTTTTCTGTAGAAATCATTGAAAACATCGTTTTGCATCTGTTTTAGCTTGTATTTCAAAATTTACTTTTCATGAAAATGCATTAGATTATTTGCATTGAGAAATTATTTTTTGAGATTCATCATTGAGAATAGATCACATTTTTCGATGATTGAAAGCTAAAAACTGTATTAGGTGCATCAAATCGTTAAAAACGAAAAGAAAAGAATAATTCATATAAGTGCATCTTTGTAAAGTCAAAATCATTTTTCTTTCGAAAAGTTGCATTTAGGATAGTGAAAAGTGAAAATATTTTTTACCTTTGGCATTGTGTTTGGAAGATGAAATTGAAAGTTAGTGGAAGGCATTTTGCATGATGCATTTTGTTTGATGCATTATTGATTGAAATTTCTTCCCTTGGTTAGTCTATCTTTCATAGAAACAAAAGTTTTATTTTTCTCATATAGTTGCATCTTAGATGTTCAGGTGACATCGTGTTGAGCCTTAAAACCAAAACATAATTTCAAGATAAACTCTAAAATCTATTAATTAATCTGAGGAGCATTTGAAACATTAACGCTTCATACTTAGTGGTCTAGGCTAGAGACGTGTTCTGACATCTTTAAAACTTAGCAGTTTTCGTTCGCTCTTGCATTAGACAGTGCTAGAACAAACTTGTGCTCCCTATACCATCAAGTATATAAAGGGAGACCCTCATAGGTTGCAAATATTTATATATAGGAAGTTGAGTCTACCACCCTGTAAACATGATACACTGAACACATCGTTCAGGGAGATTTCCTGCACATACATCAAGTCCATGGTAAATTTATTCACTAAGGTGTATATTGCAGTTCACGGTTACTTGGTACTCCTTTTGCCTAGAGTTATCTGAGTAGTCATTTCGATATTTCTGACTCCTTAAATTTGAAAAGATCATCGAGCACATGTCCTTTCAAGATCGCTAAACCAATGAAAGAAACTAGAGTCACCTTTTCCTCCATTTCTCGACTCTTAAAACATGAGAAGGCAAATTTTTTGTTTCAAATTCTAAAATTAATTGTCCATGGAACAACATCCTTCCTGTGGAAATAACTCCTTAGTAGATCTTAGGTTGATACCAATGGCAACATTTCTTGAGTCTACCAGTCAAGGAAACCCCTCTGATTGGAATCCTAGTCCTTTTCCTTCTTTTGGAAATACTAATGCTCCCTATATGGTGACGTTGTCCCTTCTTGGATTGACCATTGGTCTACCAGTTTGGTTATTTTCGACCTCGGTGATTCCGAGTGTTTAAACTTCTTTTCAACCAAGTTCTCCTCCAACTGAACAATATCAACCTCATGTTGATCCTAAAGTTGACCCCTTGCCTTCTTTGCCTATTTCTTCACTTCATTCTTCCTCTTCGCCTGGTGAAAGTCTAAATTCTAGTAATTAGGAAGCTAAGAACAAGAAGAAGAGGAGGAGGAGGACAAAGAAGAAGAAGCAAAATAAGCAATGGGGAAACCAAACAATTATTGTTACCGATGCAGCCAATGAATAAAAATCTTCCAATGAGCCCCAAAAAGTAAAATTCTCGTGCATGTTATGTAAGGGTGACCACCTTCTTCATAATTTTCCTGGTATTCCCAAGGTCTTAGAAGTGTGGTCCATAGGTTCACATCGGCCTTTTTCATCAGCCTCTAGCGATCATGTTGGTGACAAACCCTCAACTAGTAACAGTAAAGTCTATGGGGAAAAGGAAAGAGTCAAATTTCCTTGTAAGTTGTGTGAAGGTAACTATCCCATTCACCTTTGTCCTCTTATGAATGAAGCTTACAAAGAATTGGAAAACCTTACAACTTCTCAATATCATCCTCTGACTAGGTATCGAAAGCTTTCCCCTGATCCTCCATTAGTTGATCCAGTGTTTCATCGAAAGTCATCTTTGCTCAATCCCACTCTCTCCGAAAGTGAGTCTTGTGAGTCCGTTCTCGACCAACCATTGATTGAGAAACCAATGGACCTGACTCCACATTCAATTAACTGTACCTTTCCAGTAGAGAGTGAACCTCATACTACTCAGTTTCTTCTGGTTTCTTCAGTTCCGAATCAACTAGTGGGAAATTCTCCTGTTCTTGAGGTACATGGAACCAAGTCTACCATTTTTTGGAAAAACAGGCTGATAAAAATGGAAATCATGAGATGTAAAGTGGGAATGGTTTCATTTTTACACAAGCTTGAAACATGAGAAACTATGCTTGAGTATACTTGAAGATGGTTTCATTTTTTACAAGCTTGAAACATGACGAAAAACTATGCTTGGATTTGGTTTCATTTTTACACAAGCTTGAAACAAAGATAAACTATGCTTGAGATAAGTTTGCATGCCCCCAGCATAATGAATCAATTCAAGGTACATGCCCCCCATGCTTCATTGCATTCACCTAAGTGGATGGAAAGAAGGTTCACTTATGAGATCAAGTGAAATACTCGATTGGGATTTTATGAGTTCTAATCAAAGACTCGAATTGGAAGGGGATTTGTTTCATTTTTCAACGAGCTTGACATAGGAAAAAGAACCATGCTCATGAAGATATAATTGATTTTTTAACGAGGTTGACATAGGAAAAGAACTATCCTCATGGTCCTTGTTTCATTTTTTAAGGAGCTTGACACAAGACAAGGAACTCTGCTCCATCCCTTGTTTCATTTTTTAAGGAGCTTGACAAAGGAAAATAACCATGCTCCAAGGTCCTTTTGATCACATACCAAAATATGCCATCGATTCCAAGAAGTTCTCATTAGATGGGACAACAACACCCTAGAAGGGATACATATCCAGGGATCCAAATGGAAACTTGGGCTCCAATGCCCCCAATACATGATGTACTACATAATCTACGAGATGATTAGTAGATGTGGGCATGGAACAGGTGGCCACATAATGAACTTGTGGCGGGAGTGATACCGCTTGCACATAAGAACCATTTAGGGATGATGGTTGAGTGGAAGCTAATTCAAGACCAATGAATGTAAGTTGATCAATGATCACAATGCTTCCTTCATGTGGGAAACACATCACTCAAAAGAGAGAAGAAACAAGAGCTCTCATGACATAAACATAGTCACGACCAAGGAGTAGATTAAAATCTAAAGGGCCTTAGACAACCATAACTTCTATATAGACAACATTTCCTCCCAAAGTAATAGATAACTTAGGAAGGATCCCCAATGGTTGACTGGTTCCTCATTAAAAGCTAACATAATATAGGTGACAGGGACAAGTTGAGGAGAACCTAAAGCTTGCCAAGTAGTTGAGGACAAAACACTAACAGATGCACCCTCGTCTATGTCTATTCTAGGTATGACCACATGGTAAGACTGTACTGTAATATGGAAAGGCACATAAGATGGAAGGTGATATCCTACCAGTTGGATCCAATCAAAATAAGTGACTAAACTACTCGGAGGGGGTGTCGTAGGAACATGAGGGCTACCCTCTTTCTCTTTGGGAACAAGAGAAAGACTCCCATGCATCTCGGGAAAAAGAGGATTTACCTTGTCAAAAAAATGGCGACTCTGCTACGGATGAGGGCCTAATCCTATCTTTGGAGAGGTCCTAACTCCCTTTTCCAATCTATAAATTCATCCTCTCCCATTCCAAAATGGTTAGTCAGGTTAGAGGCTGGTTCATCTATGTCTATTTGCACCCTTATGTTGAGATTATGCCTAAGGCTATTCATTTGACTTGGAGAAGGAGTGCTTGGAGAGTTCTTGGCTTGGACTTGGATTACCACTCAAGGAGAGCCTTTCAACATCAAGGCTTTGGTTGTGAGCTTCCTTTTATTTCCTAATAATATACAATTGTTGGTTCATCTTCCCAAAATATATATGTTCATGTATTATTTAGCTTGACATTCCTTGATTAGTTAAGTAGGTTGTTATTGGATTTGCTATTGGTTGTGGCATGCTTTGTTGCTTCTTGATCACTTGTCTAGGTACATAAATACTGAGAGAAGTAGGAACAAGTCCATGACACAAGCGGTTCGAGGCCTTCAACAAAGGAAATCAGAATAGCATCAAAACAAGGTAGGTCATCTCCTTTGTTCTTATTTTCAATTATAACCTAGGAAGATGTCTAGTTGATTGTCACTTTAGTTGCTAGACCCACTCATTGGACCAAAGGGATTGTCTCTGTCCGCAGAGAGGATTAACCTTGTCAAAACTATTGTGATAATCATATTTGCATTAAGTTATATGAGAATCATGTATTTCACAATCGATCCAAGCATATGGATATCTGATATCACCATTTACTAGACTATGTGCAGAGGCAAATAATGTTGCTACAATACATTCCGACAGAGGAACAACATGCTCACATTTTGACAAAGGCCTTGTCAAGACAATGTAACATGTAGACTAGTATTGAGTGCACAGATGTTGCATGCAATCATATGATTAGCCTTCAGAATTGCGTAATCCATTTTGGAGAAATTCTTAAATAATAGGGGCCTAATTTCTTAAGGAATTGCACAAGGAAATAGGGGGCTCAAGCAGAGGAATAAATTGACAAAGTTTGGGTTAGAGCTTCTCAGTGAGCATAGAGATAGGTTATTCACTTGTAGGTTATATTCAGTTGAGCAAATAAATTGTAATACATCTCTTTTCATTAGATTAATTCAAGAAAGCATTGGGGTTTTTAGCAAATTGCTTTCTCAAAAAAAAAATTATTGCGTGCATGTGTGTTATTTCTCATTGCATGTATGCGATTTTTGTTCTAAATTGTGAATTGAATTCCACAGAGTAGTAGAGTAGGTATGTCTCTTGTGATTTTGATTAAAACTTCATGAGAAATTTCATATCTACACCATAATTTCTACAGGATACTTCTTATCTTCGAAGAAAATGACCTTCAATATCATGTGAAGGAAGTCATTTTAGAGCCAAAGGGAGATGAGGAGAAAGCCAAGCATAAGAATAATGAAGCCAAGGCTAAGAAAATATTGATAGATTCTATAAAGGACCACTTGATTCCACATGTTGTTGAGTTGAATACTACCAAATACCTGTATGATGCTTTGGTGGGATTGTTCCAGAGTGACAACACTAGTAGGAAACTCAGCTTGAGGCATCAACTTCCTAGTTTCATAATGACTCAATCATATTCTATTGTCTCTTATCTTATGAGTTTCTCAATTGAAATATGAACTTGGATGCATTAGAGATATCATTGATGATGTAGTGTTTGTTACAGTGACTCTTAATGGATTTCCTTCCTCATAGGATCCATTTGTTTAGGGAATTTGTGCACAAGAAAAGATACCCAAGTTTGATAAACTATGGACTAATTGTGTCCAGGAGGAGGCCATATTATTATCCAAGGAAATCTTGAAAAGACCTCAAGATGAAGAAACTCAAGCCCTTGCAACTCATGCAAGGAAAGGAAAATGAAGAAGAAACTTTGGTAAATTTAATACAAATAAAAGACTAGCTCTAGCTCAATATTAGCATAATAAGGATATGTCAAATATCAAGTGCTTCAATTGTCATGATTTTGGAAAATATGTCTCTCAGTGTCCTCTAAAGAAAACGAAGGAAAAAAAACATGCATCAATAGTTGATGTTGATGATGATAATGAACATCAACCTAAAAAGAAGACAAAGGAATCTAATATTGATAAGCTTATAGATGGAATTCGAAAAGAGTACTTATTTTGACATTGATTAATATTTTTTCTCATGAAGGCCAAGCATGAGGTGTTTAATGGGATATAGGAATTCATGGCTTAGATAGAAAACTTGATAGGGAAGAAGATTGAGGTTTTGAGGTCAGATAATGGAGGAGAGTATGCTTCCAAAGACTTCAATGATTTTTTGAAAGGAGGCAAGGATCAAGAGGGAGTTAAAATTTCCAAATAGTTCCCAACAATCCTTAGCAATTTCTTCCTAGATCAAGAGATAAGTACTTCCACTTACATTTTTCTCCTTTGATTTTTTGGTCAAACTCTTGTGATTTTATTTTGTATGCTTTAGATACCAGAAAATGATTGCTTGGTTATGATTTTTTTCTTTTCCATGACCTCATGAATGGGGTTTGTGGCAAGGAATAACATGACCATAGAGAGGTTTCTGAGGCGATGATTCATGTAGTAGATGGTAGAAATGAGAAGTACAAAGTGAGGTTTGTGGAAATAAGGTTCTCCCAGAAAGAAGGAGTGGGCTACAAGGAGACTTTTTCTCCAGCTGCCATATGGTCAAGTCCTTGTATGGCCTAAGGTCTGAAGCATAGACCATCAAGAGTGATTGATGTTCGAAAGGGAGGAATGCACAGATTGTTAGGATGTACATGACCATGCTAGATGATTGAAAGAGCATCCATTTTAGAGGGATCAGGCATTAAGGCATAATGGAAGGAGCATCCTTCCAAGAGGATGTCATGGGTTGAGATTGCGGGAGGTCTCTAGGGGAAATATGCCTTATATGTGGGGACCATGCTATATAGAAAAGTATGTTTTAGTAACAGAGGGAGAAAAAGTGGAAGGAGGATTTTATTTTATGACAAAAGGAGTATCCAAGATTTCCATAGGAAGATTTGCTTCAATATCAAAGGGAGCACCCAGTTAAGGTGACCAAAAAGCAGTTATGGTGATGGATCCAATGAAGGAAGTTGACCAATTTATGGTTGAGCTGAGGCATGTATAAAAACATGTGCTAAGTTACCTGTATGGTACAATTGATATGGTTTGAGATATATCTCAGGTGGTGAAGTGAGGTTGTAAGGATATACCGATTAAGATTGCTCTAGGAGTGCATAGGACAGAAAGAGAACCTCGAGGTGTTGCTTCAGCTTGGGATCAACTATGATATCATGGTTTAGGAGGAAGAAAACTTCTTTCACACTTAGTACAATAGAGGTATAGTACATCGCAACAAGTATCTCAATTTAGGAAAAAATGTGGCTTCATAAGCTACTTATGGGGCTATTTGATCAAGTGCTAGAGATGACCTTGATATACTATGTAATCAAAGTTGTATCAAGATTTTGGAGAATCCATTTTTTCATGCCAGGTCGAAGCACATTGATATCAAATATCACTTAGTTTGAGATATGATGCAAAAGGGAGCAATGAAACTCTTGTACGTATCCATCAATGAGCAGATTATGGACATTCTCACAAAGCCTTTGTCTAGAGAGAAGTTTGTATAGTTCATAGACAAGCTTGGCGTGATGCAAAATGTATCTCTCATTGAGAGGGAGTGTTGATGTTTTTGCACCTTGTAGAATAGGGCAGACATTCTCCCACAAGGTTACGTTGATTTGATTAGGGGGAAATGATACATTCACCCATTGGGCCATGCTAATTTAGCTACAGGTGAATGGCATGAAGCATCGATACTTTTACGATAGGGAAGAAATTCTCCTATGAGGTGATTTGACTATGGGAGGATAATAAATTCCCCCATGGAGCCATGTTGATTTGGCTAGGGGTGAATGACCTAGGAAAACTAAAGCATAGGGCATACATTCTTCCATTGGAGCCATAATGATTTGGCCAAGGGTGAACGACCTAGGGGCAAACCTTGTCCTAAGAAGCCATGTTGATTTGGTTGGGTCATGTTGATTTGACTAGGGAAGATTAATAAATTTACCCATGGAGCCATGCAAATTTTGCTAGGGGTAAATGTCCTAGGATACTCACATTTCCTGCTCCAAGATGGAGTGATCTGTATCTATAGACATGCATGTGAGGAGACGCTTCATCAACATAGAAAGCTCATGAACTTTTCTAATGAAGGAGAAATCTCAGTTAAGGAGAAATATATTTTCAGCTAAGGAGAATACCTCCCTCGCTAAGAGTGTTGATTTTTTTGGATTGTAGATTACCGTGGTGTGGTTTCTGAGAGGAGTTCGGATTTTCCACAGTGCTCATCTTTATATATGTCGACGTTTCGAGTCTATACCCAGACACATCATCAGGACTATGGAGTTTAAATATTCTACCATTTCATGTTTTGTTTCTAAAGGGTCTTTAAATCATTCCTTGATGCAAATTATTATTTTAGAAAAGTCAAGTCGACCCAGGAAAATTCAGTTTGGCCAGCCAATGAAGGTACATTTTCGTTGGTTTGTCACATCCCCTAGACATGGATAAATAAGATGTTAAGACGCCTCATTTGGAGACCAATGAAGAGCAAGTTTGAGCAAGGAGAAATCAACCTTTTTGAGTTCTATCTTTTCTTCATTGGATAGTTGCACATCTGAGAATAACAAGGAAAGTGAAGAAAACCTTTGACCAAGGTTGATCGCATAGGTTTGACCCAATTTGACCACATGTACTTAACCAAATTTGACCATAGGCTGACAATAGGTTTGACCACAAGGCCAAACTTAACTACATGCCAAAGTTTGAACTTTGGTTGGTTTTCATCAGCATTGACTAGTTGCTAAATTTGTCTGAGTTTGACTGGTATTTGACTTGGAATATTAGCACAGGTTTCTAGAAAAATTGCTAACTTGTAAACTTTTGGCGAAGAATATTTTCTCCTATGAAAAGTTATTGGGTTTTCTCCCGAGGTTAGGTTTCTCGAGGTAAAATTATTGTCTCTATTGTGCATGGTTTTCATTCTATGATCTTTATTGTTTTTTTTACATTTACCATTAAAATTTTAAGTGATTAATTATTCAATGGTATTAGTGGCATGATAAAATTGTTAAAAATCATTACTCAGTAATTATAAGATCAAAAAATTGTATTCTAGTGCACTAGCCTTAGAATTTCAACACAATTATGATGGTTCCCAAGTTTATTTGAGAATTCAAATGTTCTCATCAACATGTCCTTGTTTCACATATGCAAATGGATTCATGACATTCTTTTGGGTATAGGTCTCCAACCAAGATCCTAGAAAGCTTAATGAAATAAATATTGTAGTTATAAGAGTAGTGGATATAGGTCATGCATTTCTTGAATCCAATACATAGGATCTTTAGAGAAGGAGAAGATAAAAATTGAGAAGATAGTGTGATGGTGGACCTTTAGAACCAAAACATGAAATGGTATAATATTTAGACTCCATAGCCCTAATAATTTGTTTATGTTACATTATCAGTCAAAATTATTTAATTAATTAAATTGTTCAATTTTTATTAAGTTTTCACAAACTTATGATGAAGGGGCCTTGGAGGAATTAGATGTTGAGAAATGTAACTTGAGAAAGAATTTATTGCATAGATTTAGAGTGAACATGTATATATTAGTTTGAAATATTTCTTTGGTGATGGATAAGGTCAAAGAATTAGTCTTTTTGTCACATTTTTGACCTAGTTTTGATCATTTTATCTTTCAAAAACCATCATAATTATCCTTTCTATACTCTAATGCTATCCTATAATCATATAAATTCTACCTATGCTATTTAGGTTACAAACAAGGATTTTTAAAGGTAATATGTCCAATTTTCTATTTTTTTGGTATGTTTATTCGTAAAAGCAAGTTAAAATGTAAAGTTGCAAAAATTGACTTATTTTGTAGTGACTCTCTAGTTCTGTAGAAAAATCACATGTTGGCACACTTTGAGAAACCATGTGGTGGAACCAAAAGATGAAGTGGAAAAATGTCATGGGAAGATTATCCACTTATTAGGCGTAATGGTAATCGTGTTACCACAACAGTCTGGTCAACGCCTTAGTCAACAAGGCAAGCGGTGAAAGTTTGTCTAACAGGTTCACGTGGCATCGTGGAAGAACATTGTGAAATCATGAGAGGGCATCGTGGCAGAGCATCATGGCATTATAACAACAATATAATTATAAAACCTTATAAATATTTTAATCTTCATTGATAAAAGATATAAAATGTGATGAAATGTATGAGAACTTTTTATTACTAATATAGTCTTGTTTCAATTCTCTTCTATAGTCTTGTTTGATTGCAGATTTTGAAGCCTCTCTAGCACATGCAACCCAACCGGGGGACACACATTGCCTCTTATTGCCTCTTATTTAAATGAGTTTAATTCTTTTACTTTCTAATACTCTATTTTACAGTATTTTAAAAGTAGTTTCAATAGTTTTATCCAAAGTGATCACTTAGGTTTATAATTCATTGTTTACAGTGTGTTTTGAATTAATTCAGCCGTGTGAATTTTATTTGATTATGTAGGTTAATATAATGAATGCTAGTCACACAAATTTTCTAAGTGAATATAAATTATTTTTTAAAGCCACAAACAATCATAATCTATATTTTTGAAGTTTTTTTGTTAATATTATTAAAATTCTCTACATAGTTATGAATATCTATCTGTTTTAAAACCATGCTTATATTGAGTTAGCTATTTGTCAATTGTTTTTAATACATAAGCATTTATTTTCAATAACAATTTTTATTCAATTTTTATTAGATTAGATGTGAAGCCAAATTCTAACATATATTTTGCATTACATTTCACAAGCTTACAAATATTGATAGATTATTTAATGTACCACAATTCTAGTACAATTAAATTGACTAGAAGTGATCACTAATTCTATCTTGTAAAGTCACTTGAAAAATAAAATGAAAAGTGAAAGCCTTATGTTTTGGAGTCAACTAGTCGTTGGAATTTAAATGAAATGTTCTAGAAGTTCTAGAACATTAGTGACTTAGATTAGGATTTAATCTTCACTATGGACTTCATGATTGATATAGGTCATAGCTAGCGTTGAAGAGATTGGTTGTTAGGACTGAGGAGAGTATTTACACTCTCTTAGAGCATAAATAGGACAATATAGACAAGATATCACGCACATG
This sequence comes from Pinus taeda, assembly GCA_000404065.3. Classification (NCBI taxonomy): domain Eukaryota; kingdom Viridiplantae; phylum Streptophyta; class Pinopsida; order Pinales; family Pinaceae; genus Pinus; species Pinus taeda. Next base: position 9,772 of record APFE031141868.1, on the reverse strand, counting down.
AGAAGAGAATAGGAGAGAAAGAGGAAAGAAGAGTGTATCTAAAAGAGAGGAAGAAAAAATTTGGTAAAAATACCAAAGTATAGTATCATACAATGTATACCGCTGCTATAGTATCCTTTCTTCATGCACAAGCCATACATCTTCATATATGGCCATACACCTTCAAAACTAGAAAATAGTGTTTTGTTGGAGTGTGATAAGTGATTGAGAGGTAGAAAGAGTGATTTTGTATCCAAGAAAGGAAGAGATAGAGGAAACCATGTCGTTGTAGTTTTACCCTCTTTTCATGTCATACATTGGTTTTTGAGGTGATTTTGTTGATCATACAACCAAAATTACCTTGTAATTTATTATCAAAGGAATGTAAATTTCATTTGAAGAATAAATCTGTATGTATGTGTTCTATTTCTTACTTTGTTCATTTTGCAACTATTTTATGATTTACCCAATGCTCAAAACATTGATTTTTAGTCTTTAAATCAATTATGTTCAGAGTTATTTAATGAGAGAACATTAGGAAAATAATCCTCTAGTTTGAACTTTTTAAATGAGAGGGTATTATCATTCTTTTAAGCCTATGTGCATTGTATTAAATCTATAAACATTAGAATTATCTAATTCATTCAAATCATGTTATTTTAGCATGTTATTATAAAGCAAGGATTATGATAAGGGTTAAGAGGAAGAGGAGGATACAACTGAAAAATATATCAACTTTTGGTTGAGATTAATTTTGTTATATTTATATATATTTATTCATGCATAATTGTATAGAAGGCTGAAATTTCCTTGAGGTGGTACTATATCACTTGTTATGAGCAAAAACAAATACATGGTTACTTTCCAATTTGAAGTGAAATTTCATAATCATGCTTATCTATACTTGATTTTTGCTTATCATATAGTGAAATTGATTGAATGTTAGGATGTTAATTAAACACACAATGCTTACAAATATAATAGCTAATTTTTAATGATGATTAATATATTAAAAGAAAAATGATTAAAAATAAATGAAAAAGATAATAAATATTGAGTTGCATCAAAATTCATGAAAAATAATATAGAAATAATTAAGAATTCTTATAATAATTACTACTAATTTAAATAACCATCTTAATTAATCATTTAATTAATAATAATTTATCACTAGCATGATGACTTTGAAACAATTTTATTTCAATGCAATATGCATTCACTTATCGATGACTATAAAACAATTTTAATTCAATGTAATATGCATTCACTTGATGCAACTATAGTGCTAAATACAATATTATTTATTTTTGCATCTATAAGGATGACACAAAAAATGATCACGTCATAACACTTAATTGAAGCAAATAAAATGCCACAATTGTGTCAAGTTTTGTGTCACAAACAGTTAGTAAAAAATAAATAAAAATGCATTGGGAGGCGACTTAAATTTGTGAGGGCCCTCTATTGTGGTTGCATGACTTATTGATGACAAATGAGGTATTGTTTATCAAGGCGTCAATTTTGCCTGGGTGGTAAAAAATCACCGAAATTTGGCCATTTTAAAAAAGAAATGATAGTAGGAATGCTTTGATCATGTTTTTGATGGTGAAAACTAATTCATCCCTATAAAAAACTTGTAGGGAACCCAAAATAATTAAACTTGAAAGCTATAACTTGGATTTCGAAAACTTTTCGCTAGAATTTCCATTGTTTTCTGAGCAAAAATGACACCTCATTAGACTATGCTTGACAAATGATTAGTTTAAATATTATAACCTACCAAATCCATCTTGAGGACTACACTCTCATACTTGGGTATCCTAATATTCTCCTTAGTGGATATTTGTGACATGATTACCTTGCAAACTTTTAAGATTAAATGGTGTCTTAGTTCAATGGCATCTCAAATATTTTGAAAAAATTGTCAATTGTGTTGATGCTATACATGAAGATGTGATCATGAAGTTGTTTCTAATGACCCTAGAATATATGATGCCAACAAATATTGATTGACTACATGCATTCCATGAATATTCCAAAGACCACTACAAGGCCTTTGTTGAGGATGATGATTTTTTTAAGGATTGTTTTGGAACTACATTATTCTCTAGTATGAGAGAAGATCCAACATGGTGTGATTATTCTAATGTTGAGGAGGATGGATTTTTTATTCTTTCTTATTTTCATGGTTTCAAAATATAATCAAATGAAGATATTCTATATGAAGTTCATGAGGCTCACAAAACTAATGAATGATTTATTCTTTCCTTTGGCTATGATGAAGAGCATAATTTATACTTGGATATTAACTTTTGTTAATGATTATTATGGATTTGAAGCTTAAATATATTGATTGTGTGAAGGATAGACTTCAATTAAGGCATAATATTGATTTATTTTTTGTAGTGAGCATGTGATAGCAACATATGTCATTTTCTAAGAGAAAGAGAAACATTTTGATATTATAATGATTTCAAATTTTGATTATATTTATTCACTTTAGTTTGAGTCTATTCATTGCCTAAAATCAAATTTTCATGATTATCACATTAATCTTTGAATGGAGATTTTTTTTTTTTTTTACTTGGAATGAAAACACAGAAAAACCCAAAGTACTTCTCCACATTTCATGGACATCGAACCTGATTATGGGTCTCATCCCAAGGGAATGAAAGAGACTCAAACTTGTGGTTAGCAAAAACTAGCAACAATATCAAAGGAATTCATTTCTGTCTCTAGACTACTTGAGCTAACCCTTGGGGCTTGAATGAAGATGTATTATAAATGTAAGTTATTTAATTCTCGGATGTTCTTCATTTCTAGCACTTCCTCCTTTATTTTCAGGACGTCCTACTTCATTATTAATTTTGGTATGATTAAGCCATAATATGAGTGAACCTCTCCTATTCCAAATTATCCAATTGAGTTACCTTGTCTTCCAATTACACCAGCTAAAATCTACTATTTTTGAGTTGATTTGCAAGAGGATATAGGGATCACTAGGATTTTTTGGGCTAGGTGGAAGGGTAGACATCCCTATACCTTCATTTCCCTATCTACAACATTGTCTCTTCCTTTTCATCTTTTGTTAACACTGTTACATTTCAATATTATATTAATTCTTGTCTTCTTGCATTTGGTGCATTCATTACATTGTTAGGCTTTCAAGTTGTTGATTTCTTCTCTTCATCTAAGTATTAATATATAATTTGTTTGTTTTTAAATCTAATTCAGGTCATTAATGCATGATGTTGCATACCAATCTTATTGTGATAGCTAAATGCATGCTCTCATGGAATTCAAAATTTCCCTAGAGTTTAATTGACTTGAATTATGTTAGGCAAACAAAAACTCGTCTTGCGTACAAGACAAGATCTCCCTAGATTCCATGGTTGAATCTAGTTACAAACAAACAAACTAGTAAATATTTCCCTGGGTTCATTCCTATTGAATCATAAGTAAGAGCATTGGAATATGAATCCATAGCTTTTAAACAAAATGCATGAGGAAGATCCTCATTATGGATTGATGCAACTTTCCAATGCTTAGAATCCAGACCTTCAAACACAATAAAAACAAAGGATCAAAGGCATTTGCTAGATAAATGACTCAATAAAACCCATACTAATGTTCAAGGAGACTAGTGCCTAATATCATTAGCAATGGAAAAAAAGAATTAAACACACAATACATCAACTCCTTTGAACAATATATTGGGAAAGAAACACACTTTTGTATTATAAATGAAAAAAAGAGAAATACAACCTTAGCCTTGATGCTGCAAACCTCCTTCCAATAGTCTCCAATCCTCCCTTAAGTGACAAGCTTCCAACCTCAATTTGGTAGTATACTTTTATATTCAAAAGTCCTCTTTTTATCCTCTGGTATGTGTTGAATTTATAGGCTAAGAGTAGTAGGTTTGAGATCCTCTTCTCAAGGGATGAGATCCATAAAGAGATGGATTAGGGTTCCACAATGAGTGGGAGTTTGATCCATGAACAAAGGGATGAGGCCCAAGTAAGAAGGGGCTTGAGGCATTCAATTGGGAAATATTCCTCCAACAAAGATTCTAGAAATTTCTTTTTATTTTTTACCTACGTTAAGAGGCTTGTGCACTTCTTAGTGGAAAACATAGTGCTTAATTATGTAGGCCATAATGATCATAATTGTGTTTGTGCATGTAGTGATTAGGAAAAGCGTGTAAGTGATTCAAAGTATGTTTTTATGTAATATAATCCAGGATTCTTGTTGTCTTTGAGATTTTTTGCATCCAACATTGCATGGGAATGCTTTGGAACACTTCATTGGATAGCGAGAGATCCAGATTGGAGGTCATTTTCCCAATGGTGAAAAACTGATGTGTAATATATTCCCTCCTAAAGTGCAAACTCAGAAAAGTTATTTGAGGATTCAAGCACTTTATCATGCAAAAGTTTGGATTGGAGACCATAGTTAGAGACCTGAAATAAACAATCAAGGATTAAAATACAATATCTTTGTATAATCATCACTAAGGTAGGAATTCCCATACTCAGAGTACAAATATCTCAAAGAACAACTGTGGAAATGCACAACAATCCATGTCAACAGTAGACATAGTATGGATGCAACCATTAGATATGGATCCATATTTACAATCATGAATATTTAAAACTCCACACAACTTGGATGGATGAAACTAGATCCTAGGTCTCGTTCTCCATCTCTATCAATCCATATTATGAATCTTCCCATGTGAGTGAATGTATCAAAGTAGAACATGGTAGAAACCACCTGATTATGGTCAATGATGTGAACCATTAACAGGTGCAAGAGAAAACATCAATAATGACATTGACTCTCAAGGTACTCTAGTACAATCTATGAAGTGTGAAAAGATGTCTTGACATCAAACACTCATAGAATCATCCGATTGGAGGTCAATGATGAGAACCTATCGTCAAAAGTGAGAAACTTTCCATTGAGGCATGCTGGCCCCAAGGTGCTAAAGGATGTTTCTAGATCAACTTCCTAGATAATGAGTTGAAGTCGATAGGAAGTGACCTGTTGCAGGAGGGTCTATGACACAAAACTCATGTCAAGTTTTGAAGAAAAAAATTGGAATAATTCAGGACTAACTCAGGGATGGTTAACGCAATTGAAGGTTATGATTTGCAAGGTAATTTTGACTAAGGTTGGACTTCTCTTGAACATATCGGTGACATTACATTTTGACTTGGCAACATTTGACTAAAAAATAAGACGAAAAAATAGTTTGAATACTTTCAATAAGGTATGATGAACTAAGGGGAAGATGGATTTCCTTACCTAGACACAAAAGGTGACAGAATGTCATATTCAAGAGCAACATATTTCCTTTTCAAAATACCAGAACAAATGTTTCTTTCCAATTTTCCCCCACCCTTACTGGAAAGTACCTCTTTATTTTTATGCAAGCTTGAGGAGGATAATATATGCTTGTCTTGTAAGCTCATCCTTTAGATGAGTCCTTCAGATTATTTTTAATGAACCCTAGGAAGGAGTGGTTCAGTCTCATCATGATTAACGAGTCCTACACTATTTACATTTTATGAGCCCATTGAAGGGGTAACTTGATGTCATTTTCATAATTATAGAGCTTGAAAAGACACAAAAGGGAAACTCATACAATTTTTTCAATTTAAATTTTTAAATATCCCAGAGAAAGTAAAGCTCGACATTTTTCATATTTAGGGAGTTAGGAGAAAAACAAAAGTAAACTCCAAAATGGCGTTTTTCGTAAATTTAGCCTCTCAAGCCTAGAAAAGTTTAAAATAATGCAGCAAAGAACTATTTTGATCATGATTAGTCAAAGTATACATTTTTCATAAATAGTCTATGTGGTCCGTAAAAGGGGTAAACATATACCAAGTAGACGTCTTTTCATTTACTTTAACGACTTCAAAATAAAAAATCATACTCAACAATCTTTTCATATTTTCGGAGTCTGAAAAGAGGTTAAAGAGAAACCCCTCTTGGAGGAACAAGTGGTATAAATGGTTGAAATTGGTTCTTGTCATGATGGAATTACTAAAAACATGTAAAGGTCAAGAAGTTGGCTAATAAGACCACTCATTCTCAGGAAATGGAAAAACACGAAGTGAAAGTGAATGATATGCCAAGAATATGGTGATCATGTAATGAAAAAACCAAGGCTCATCTGGTAGGAATAGGCTAATAAAAAGTGGTAATCATGAGGATAAAGTAAGAGTGGTTTCATTTTTACACGAGCTTGAAATAGAGGAAAATTATGCTTGAGAGTGGTTTTCATGCCCCCAACATAATAATGTAATTCTAGGCACATGCCTCCCAAGCTTCATTTCATTCAGCTAAGTAGACTACAAGTTACTAATAGGTGGATGGGGAATGAACGTTCCTTTACAAGATCAAGTGAAAGGCTTGACTCAAAACTTTATGAGATCTAGTCAAAGAATTGAATTGCAAAGGGGGTTTGTTTCATTTTTTAACAATCTTGACACAAGAAAAGAACTATGCTCATGGCGATGGAACCTTGTTTCATTTTTTAATGAGCTTAACACAAGAAAAGGAACTCTGCTCATGGTGACCTATTTCATCTTTTAACAAGTTTGATATAATAAAAGAACCATCCTCATAGGTACTTGTTTTATTTTTCAATGAGGTTGACCCAGTAAGAGAAACATCCTCATGAGGACATATTTCATTTTTTGACGAAGTTGATGCAGTAAAAGAACCATCCTCATAGGGACCTTGTTTCACTTTTTAATGAGCTTGACACAAGAAAAGGAACTATGCTCATGGAATCTTGTCATGGATTCCAAAAGGACAATGCTCTTGAAGGAATACATACCAAGGGACACACCTCAACCATGGCTTCTGAGAGGTCTTCATCGGAAGGAATAATAGTTCTCTAGAAGGAACACATGTAAAGGGACTGATAGGGATAAGAAAATTAGGTTGAAATGTCCCCATTGAATGGTTCACCATGTCACCTACCAGATCTAAATCAAAATAAGATGAGAATACAATGAGAGGCTCAATTCTATTGGTAAGTGAATGCATGGGACTAGTTGCCACATAATTAACCCGTGGTGGGGTAGACACTACTTCCATATAAGGAAAATTCAAGGATGTCGGATGGTTGGTAGTCAAATCAAGACCAACAAACAAAATATGGTAATTAGTCACAACATTTCCATTGTGAGGGAAATACATCACTCGAAAGAGAGTGGACATGACAACTTTCATGGCATAGACTTAGTCTCGCCAAAGGAGAAAATTGAAATCCAAGGGGCCTTGGACTACCATAAGGTTAATACATAAACTTTTTCCTTCCAAAATAATGGGTAACTTACGAAGGATCCCTAAAGGTTTGTTGATTGTTCTATTAAAAGCCAAAAGATTTTGTGTAATAGACACATGATGAGGGGAACTCAAATCTTTCCAAGCAGTTGAGGATAAAATACTAAGAGAATCACCTTCATCTACATTTTTGTGATGCACATTCTTACCATAATACTTCACAATGATTTGGAAAGGGGTGGAATAAGGGAGACGAGGATTTGTAAGTATTCCAATCAAAGGAAATGACCTCAGTACTTGGAGGGGATTTTGTAGAAACAGGTGAAATGCCCCCTTGTGTGGTGAAATATGAAGTAACAAAAAGAACCTTAGTGGTACTAACTTCACTCTCTAAAGGGGAGAGCAGGATCGACTGAATATGGAATTGATTTGACCACTTTATCAACAAATGGTTCATCAACCTGAGTGATATGGGTTTCACTCTCCAATGAGAGAGTGGGATTGACTGTACTTGGAATTATATTAATCACATCGTCAACTGATGGTAGGTTGGGAGAAAGCTTATGGTAACCAGTTTGAAATTTTTGTTGAGAAACTATAAGGTTTTCCAACAATTTAGAGGATTCATCCATATGAATGAAAAGGTGAGTTTGATGACTCCCTTCATATAACCTACAAGGAAACCTAACTTTACCCTTTTTCATAGAACCTTTAAATCAATAATTAATGGATCAATAGTAAATTGATGAGAATATTTAGACCACACTTCTAACACCTTTGTAATACCAAGAAAATTGATAAGGAAGAAGCCACCCTTACAAATATTTCAAGGGTAATTTTTTATGGTGTATATCCAGGAGGATGCCTGAACATTATCAATCGTCACAACCATGGTTGGTAGGTTGACTTCTTTCTTATCTTGCTTCTTCTTCTTCTTCATTTTGTTGGATCCCTATAATACTAGTGATTACCCCATTAATATTGTAGTTGCATCCCTTATTAATATTGTTGTGCCCCTATTATCCCCATATTGTTATTACTGTGCCCCATAGAAT
>APFE031141861.1:114220-126618 GCA_000404065.3 Pinus taeda | reverse complement strand
ACTCATAATACAACTATAGAATACATCAGTTAACTCAGTTTCATGTTAGTGCATGTTCAGTTCAACAGGGACAGGTGGTAGAGAATCAGATTGCTATCAGTTGTGACTATAGTTGTGCACCAGATCTTGCAAAATTAGAGGGATTGAGTATGCTAATGAGGATTGCGTGGTATAGCCAAGGAAATACGAGTTTGCTTCATTCATTCATCAGTATTCTCTTGCAGGATTGCGCAGTGGAGGCAGGCAAGCAGTGGAAGAGATTTGGAGATCAAATCCGAGCTGTATTGTGTGTAACAGAGGTGGAGATACTTGTGAGAAGTATTATGCTGTGTAATGTTACATGACTCAATCATTAATATACAGATAGTTGGGGTTTTTAGCGAGATGCTTTCCCCGGGATACATACTGTGTTAAAGTGTGAATGCTCTTGATGTTTTATTGTTATTGATGCTGCTATATTGATGATCAACGTAGAGGAGCTTATGTATTGTGTATGTTTTCCGCAATAGTACATGATCAGGATAATCTCCATTGAATATGTGTTAAATTATTCAAAATTTCTACAGAGTCAAAGGGGTCACAATATAACCAAAGCCAACCTAACAATAATAATATAAGGGCATAAAAATAACAATAGTGGGCTTCTATGGGGCACAATAATAACAATAGGGGAACAATAGGGGAACAAAAATAACAATAAGGGATACAATGAATATAGTAATGGGGGAATCACTAGTATTATAGGGACATAACATCTTTGGTAGAAATATCTTAGGAAGCAATCCAGGTCACACGTAGCTGAACAACAAACCAAGTCACGCACAACTGAGCTCAAGCCATAAGCCATGGCCCCTTCGGATGAAATCTCGGAGGTGGCCGAGCACAGCAGGCTTTCTCTGATCTTGTTAAATCCCGACCCTCACAACATCCTCGTCCAACGATCTCTAAATTTGTGAAGAATTTAGATGTTCTACAAGAGGTAATTCTTCCACCAGTTCTTCCCCACATGGCAGCTCTCTCAGTAGAAGAGAAAGGTATCATTGGATAATTCACCGGTCTTTGTCCTTCCTTGAAGACAGTGCAAATATGGGTCGAACGAAATTGGTCTAACAAAATCCAAGGTAAAATCACCATCCACTTCTATGGGAAAGGGTACTTTACCTCCCACTTTGAATCCAAAGATGACAAGGACCTAATCTTCAAGAACGAGCCTTATTTCATGGTCTCCAGAAGGTTATACCTCAACAAATGGACTCTAGATTTCGATCTAGAGCTCGATGTCCCTAGTGCAGTTCCTATCTGGGTTCGGCTCCCCCCACCTTCCTCTTCATTGTTGGGGAGATCAATCGATTCAAGCCATAGGGAATGTTGTTGGAAAATATATTGATTGAAGTGAACCAAAATACAACATGCAAGCCTGTGCCTTCATATGTGTTGAAGTTGATCTCAGGAAGGGTCTACCAGAGGCTATCAAACTCAAAGTGGATGATTGGATGCATATTTAACAACTAGACTATGAGTAGATCCCATTTAAATGCAAGGTATGTCATGAATATGGTCACTTTGCTAATCATTGTTCTAAATTAGTGGATGTGAAAATAACTCACAGGATGAGCAATGGGAAATGGTCAAGAAAAAGAAGACCACATCTTCCCTAAAGGTGATCCTAGAATTTCCCCCTCCCAAACCTAATGCAGCCATCCCATCATCCCCATCCTCTCCTAAATCTTCATCCCTGCCTAACACCTCCCCCCCCCTTCTTCAACCATTTCTTTTTTTCCATTTCCCCCCTGAATGACATCCCTCCTTCCATGACCCAAGAGGACATCTCCCCCACTCCTCTTGTTTCTCCCGCCCTTTCTTAGGATCCTCCCTCTTCTAGAATCACTAGGAATTCTACTAAAGAGCATGGTATAGCTTTAGACACTCAAAAGAAACCAGGGTTAGGAAGGAAGACAATAAAACAGTGGAGAGATGAAAACGCTCTAAAAGATATTGCCATGGGAATGCAGAACCCCATAGAAACCTACATTTTGGGGTAGACTAGCAAAGAGGCAGTGCACAAAGACTAGGGAGGGCGAGAAACTCTCCGTAATCTACATACTCAATCATGAAAGTCCTATATTGGAATAGAAGTGGACTAGGGCACCCCTCCAAAATAGTTGCTCTAAAAGATATTATAAAAACGAGAAACCAGGAATATTGTTGTTACAAGAAACAACACAAGGGCATCAAGAAATGAAAGAAGTCATTGGTCAACTAAAGCAGTATAATGGATGCATTAGTGAATTAAGAAGAGCCTCTGGAGGAATTGAAACACTTTGGAATCACAATATTTGGCATTGCAAAATAGATACAATCAACCAATGCTGGATAAAATATCTTCTAGAAATCACAACAGATAGTCAAATGATAGTTATCTATAACATCTATGCTCCAAACCATTATATAGACAAAGAGAAGTGCTGGGCGACCCTCAAAGAAAATATTGATGAAGAAGAAAGTAATAATGTTATACTTGGTGGAGACCTCAACCTTATACTCCACTCTAATGAGAAAAGAGGAGGCTGCTCCTCTTTTGATCCCTGCATAATTCAGCTAGAGGCTATTATGAAGGACCATGATCTTGTTGATGTGGTCACAAAAAATTGCAAGTTTACGTGGAACAATCGTATATTGGGAAAAGGAAATATTATGGAAAGACTTGACAGAATTATGGTGAACATATCGCTCCTATCTTCCTACTGCACTGCATATGCCACCATTCTTCCCTACTCTGCCTCTGATCATTACCCCAAAGCTCTCATTCTTGAAGCCCATTGTCCCTTAGGAACCATTCCTTTCAGGTACAACCATCTATGGAGCAGCATTCCCGCTATCCAAGAGATCGTTAAAAACACTTGGAGACAGCATGTTGAAGGATCGCCGGGATATATATGGGAGAACAAGCTAAAAGGGACCAAATTTGCCTTAAAAAATTGGGTGAAAAGTATCTATACAGAACCTGAGAGGGAAAAAACAGAGGTAAAAGACAAATTGGAAAGAATCCATAGCATAATAAAGGAGCAAGGGCTCACCCAGGAGTATAAAGATTTGGAAGGAAATATTTACTTCCAGCTATATCGTACCAGTAGAGAAGAGAAGCAAAAATGGAGAATAAAATCAAGACAGCTATGGTTGCAAGAAGGAGACAAAAATACTGCTTTCTTTCATAAGCAAGCTACTATCAGGAAAATCAGTAATAATGTTACAACCATTATAGATGTAGAAGGTAATCTTCAAACTACCCAAGATGCTATCAGAAAGGCAGCCTCAGATTATTATAATACATTTCTTACAGAAACAAAAGAGGAGGAACATTGCACAGATCTGTTGTAGCACCTCCCCACTGAGATCGGTAAGGAAATAAATGACAATATGCTCATGGGGATTGAAAAAGAGGAAATTAAAAAATCCATTTGGACTCTCCACCCAGATAAAGCTCCTAGCCCAGATGGTTTCCCCATCTACTTTTATCGAACTTACTGGGGGGACAATAAAAAAATATCTGGTCAATATGCTAAAATGGGTGCAACGCAAATGTAAAATTGGAGGCTTCACCAATGCCACCCATCTTGCCCTTATTCTCAAAGAGAATTGACCTACTTCTTTTTCTCGATTTCAACCCATTTCTCTTTGCAACTCATCTTATAAAATTCTAACCAAAATCCTTGCTTCTCACCTCAAACCCCTCCTCCCCTCGGTCATCTCTGAAAATGAAGGAAGCTTCTTGGCCAATAGGCAAATTTCCTACTCAATCCTCCTTGTCCAAGAAGTTATCCATTCTAGTCAATCTAGAAAGGAGAAAGGTTTCATTCTTAAATTGGATCTAGCCAACACTTTTGATAGAGTAAGACATTCATTTCTTGTTGTCCTAAAGAAAATGGGGTTTGCTAGCCCCTTCCTCGACCTTATCAAAGCTTGCATTTCAGGGCCTTGGATCTCTCCTCTTGTTAATAGCAGACTAGGGCCTTCCTTCCAATCTTCTCAAGGTTTAAGACAAGGTTGTCCCCTGTCTCCTTATCTTTTCATATTGATGGCTGAATCGTTTAGTAAAGCTCTAGAACATAACCGACGGGTTGGGCTTATCACAGGTATTAAATTTGGCAATGGGGTCAAAAACATAAACCATTCTCAATTTGTTGACAACACCTTGCTAATTGGAGGAGCCTCCAATATAATAGCTTGTCGCTTCAAATACCCCTTAGAGAAATACATGATCTACTAAGGAGGAATGGTAAATCAACTCAAGAGTTTCATCTATGGCTGTAATACTTCTGCTCTCGAGTCCATAACATTGCGAACACCTTTGGGGTTCCTTGCAAATTAGATTGGGAGCACTTCACTTCTCTGGTTATGCCAGTAAGTATTGGTCCCCTGAAAGCTAAATTTTAGGACACCATCATAGACAAAATGAAAAGGAAAGTGCAACAATGGGACTCCACTTGGTTCAATCCAATAGACCACCTAATTCTTCTAAAATCAGGTCTTTCTTCTTTACCCCTATATCAATTCATGTTATTGCAAGCTCAAACCATCTTTCACCATAAAATGGAAGCCATCATCCATCATTTCCTTTGGTAAGGGGTAAAAAATGAAAAGAAGAAATTCAATCTAGTAAACTGGAAGCAGGTCATTCAAACCCAGGCTCATGGAGGTCTAGGAATCAGATACCCCAAGCTCCTAAATTTGGCTTTTGGAGGCAAGCTTGTTTGGCATTTTATTAGTGGACACTTAGCTTGGTGGAAAAACATTTTGGAAGCCAAATACGTCAACTTCCCAAGGTAGCACCTCTTGGATCGTGACATCCCTAATAGAATCAACTCCAAAATCTGGAGGTTATGAAAGAAGGTTATCCCCTTCCTTGTCCAAAACATTTCTAAAGTTACCAAGGGCGACACTAGCATCAAAATTGGAGCAGATAAAATTATGGGATAGCAGCCCATCAGTAGTCAACCTGGAACAGACCAAATCCTCTCCTTTTTTGACAACATAGGGATTTACTATTTGGATCCCATCTCTCAATGGGATACCCAATCCCAGATCTGGACGAGATGGACTTTTCTAGCCATACCCACAGAGATCATAGCGATTTTTTCCAATCTGCAAACCCACTTACATAGCATAGCTCTGATCATAAAAAATGGTACTGATGACTTCCGTTGGGATCCCTCAGGCTCCAGCTACACAGTCCAAGTGGCCCATCAATCTCTTTGTAGCATCGAATATCCCATGCCCATTTGCTCCCATTGGAAAATTGTCTGGAAGTCAAAGACCATTCCAAAAATAAAATTATCTATCTGGACCCTTTTAAAAGGAAAAATCCTCACCTCTGATAATCTGTAAAAACGTGGCATAATTGGTCCTTCCCATTGTCCAAACTGCCAAGCTGCTGAGGAAACCATCCAAAATCTCTTCGTAGATTGCCCCTTTGCCACTGTCCATTGGAGAGAAATCTCCCCTAGTACCCAACTTCCCTGGAATCCCCATAGCTCTATTGGAGAAGTCTTGCATCTTTAGAAGAAGAATTACCTATGGCAAAAAAAGAAGCAATATAGCCAAAAGAGTATGGGATGCCCTCCGCTATTCTCTGTTGTGGAAAAAATGGTTAGCAAGAAATCGTATGGTCTTAAAAAAAAAAAAGCCACCATTGTCAGGGAATTGTGTAACAAGGCAAGGAGTCTTACTTTGGAAACCATCTCAGTTAAAAGGCAAAATGAAATAGATATAGTTGATCTCTGTGTTGAAGAGAGGAACTTCATAGTCTATCTGCTAGATAATAGTAATAGCTGACAAAAGGGTAGTTATATCAATAGATAGCTCAACAATTCAAATTATAGTTGGAACCTCAGATCGAAAGATGGGGATTTCTTTACTTGCTTAAGGATAGTAATGTGCATTATCTCTTCTTTGATGGGGCTTCCAAATCTAATCCTGGAACAACAGGGGCTAATGGAATCATCTACAATGCTAATGGAGAAATTCAATTATCTTATGAATGTGGACTAGGCCCCATCTTCAACAACAGGGCTAAAGCACTAGCGCTTTATCAAAGGCTTGTAAAACTTCGAAAGCTTGGCATAAACATAGCAATGATCCTTGGTGACTCAGCTACCATCATTAGCTTGATGGTGCATAATCGAAAGGCTACCAATTTGCTACTTCAGCAAACCATCAACTGGTGTCAAGAAATCGCTCAACAAATAGCAGACCTCTGATTCTTCCATGTCCTTTGATCCCTCAAGAAGACCCACAGGAAACCTCTTGTGCAATGACATTGAAATCCACCAATATCTCCCATGATTCATCTCGGCCTGATGCATAGACTGACCCGCCATATTTTGTCAGATTTAGATACAAGCAATATCCCCAAAATAATACAGATTCCAATCACTACCACAATCCTTCTCGAAGTCAAACGGCATCATGACCTCTATTCCAAAATCTAGAGAGTGATCCTCTCTATCTTATGCAGTCCCAAAATCCCCAAGAGAATGTAGTTTCCAATCACAGCATCAATCCTCCTCGAAGTCAGACAACATCATGACTTTTGTCCCAAATTCTGGAGATCAATCTTCTCTACCTTTGGCCTTGTTGCCCACACTCCTCTCTTGATCTATCCTCTCCTCCCCTGTGATCCACTCTCTGCCATCTCTGTGATCTCCTCTCTACCCCATGACCTCCTCCCATACCTCCCACATTCCTTTGCTAGACCCCTCCCCCTTCAAATATGCTCTCTCCTTCCTCCTTCACCGCACTCCTCTTTCTCTCTGTTTGCTTTTGCGTCCCTGCATGCCTATCCCTCATTCCCCTGTTCTCCCTCGTTCTCGTGTGCTTATCCCTCATCCCTCTACTCTCCTTCTCTGTGCACCTCATTCAAGTGTGTCCCAGTAGCATTTCAGTGCTTCCTTTATCCAACGGTAACTCAAAATTTGTTAGAAAATTATATATTACGGAGCAATGGAACACATTAAATATTGCAGAAATATAAACACAGAAAACGCACAAAACAAGAGAGACACAGATATACGTGGTTCACCCAGTTTGGGCTACGTCCACCCCGAACAGCCAATCCTTCCTTTCTATTATCTAGCAAAACGAAGAGACACAACCTACAGCAAATCCGCTGTAATATCCTCTGTCTTCTCTCACAGTCTCACCTCTCTGTTTCTCGCTCACACAGAATACACATCTATCTCACAACCTCAAATACAATGCCCTCATACAAAGAGAGGGGGTTGCCTTCTAGGGAAAAAAACCCTAAACTAAACATAAGTTCTACCGTCAGATCATCCGCATAATGAACGGCTCAGATTGACTAGAAATTACTATACTTTTACAAGGCAATTTTACAGCTATTTTTAGCTTCGGTGGTGCTGCCCCCGAAAACCCCCGCCAGGGGGGGGCTCCCAAAGGTTGCAGCCGCCCTCCCCTGGACCCCCCCTGCAGCGAATATTTTACGGGCGGCGTTGCCGCCCCCAATTTGAACTGGGGTCCAATGTGGCGGTACTTTTGAATATAGAAGATAATTAGGCTCCACACCCAACAAAATTTTTACTACCAAAACAGCAAGAGCACATATCTTCCTCTAGCAATGGCAAGAAATGAGAACTGTCTCCACTATGCTAACCTACAGGCAGAGTTGGAGCAAATTCGGGCACACCAAAAGCTATTGGATGCTAAAATCTACTCTTATGTTGAAATCACCAGCGAGAAGTATGAGGCTGATCTCAAAATCTTCCTTCACAGAGTCTCCTCACTTCAAGAGCAGTTTAATGACCTTTCTAATAGATGCAGCCATGCACAGGAGTCAATTGATATAATGAATTTCATGATGGAGAAAAGGAATGCTCCCAGTACTAGTTGTTCAAGCCTCAAGAATGGAGAAGTAGACAGCAAGCCTGAAGAATCTACAACTCGCCAGATCAGCCATATAAATATAGACTAAGCATGTATTGCAGATTTTGCCTCTTGTTGTTTTAGGTTGTTAGAATTTCTACTTACTCATATTTCCCAAAAGTTAGAAATGGCATGTACAAAGGGGAACTTTGTCCCTTTAACATCTCCCATATTTGCTTCCTGGGCATAAAGCCTTCTATTATAGGAGCTCAGCCTCCCAAACCTTTTTTTGGAATATAAATAGCAACCAATTATGTAAAAAAGAAAAACAAAAAAACAAAAACAAAAAAAACATCCTTGGCAGCAATCCAATAAATAAACCAACAAATAAATTTTAGTGTTGTGTTGAAACAAAGGTGGATTGGGAATGTGGCATTGAAATTTAAATATCAGTTGGGTGATTTTCAAAATCAAATGGGTTTGTGTTTGCTACCTATAAATTGCATTCCACTATACAATTTACACACGAAAATTCACTAACCAAATGGTGAGGTTACAGGCTTTTGACTAAAGGAAAGTTGATGGTGATTGGTGAATGGGTGATGTCTCCTAGTATTTGGCTTGTGGCTCTCACCCCACCAAGAAGATAGGATCATGTATATTGACTAATACAACTCCACATGTTAATCAGTGGTATCCACTAAAGGCAAATTGTTAATAAAATAGATCAATAAAACATAACATACTTTGTATAAGGATAACAATTTGTATTCTATGTGACATAGTTTAGGAATGAGAGCTAGAAGCAACTAAAGAAAGATGGAACTAGTAGTGGTAGTTGAACAATAGTAGTGTTAGATCCTAGATCGACCTCAAGCTGAAGGGATGAAATCTTAGGATAACCACAAACCATGCTTAACCTGGTAGCTATCCCTACTAGGTCGGGAGAGGGCTCTCTCCTTGTCAATCTCGGTTAAGATGGTTGCAATTACAGCTTGATATGACTGAAATGAAATTAGATTTTAGGCTAGGTATAGTAGCTCAAGTGTTTTTGGTTGATTTTGATGATTGGTTGCTCGATCAAATGGAGTAGGCAAGTTGGGTTTGGTAAATCAAATCAAGGATACAAACATGTTCTGTGGGGCAAAGTAGACAAAGGTTTATGTACTAGAAATGGATTAAGATGGTAGATTAAGATAGCTGAGGAGTTGAGGAGGGCATAAATAAACTATGGATCCTCTTCAAATAGTTGAAAACATTGAAAACCAAGTGCATTCCCAAGACAAAGCACAACAGTGTATTTTGTCTATTCACCTTGATTCATTTAGTTTTAGAAGAGAAATATGGATCTGGATACATATAAAACATAATAAAAACTCATTACAAAGAAGAAACAATACATAAACTCATTGTCACAAGAATCGCACAAAAATAGCTGTGAAACCTAGTTTTATTCCTTGCCAAATTGCTAATACAAATGTTCAATGAGTGCCACCACTTCCACCAAAGTCCAACCTTTACAAATGACTGAAAAAACACATTATATAGACATCCAAACCACCTGTGCTATCCATCAGGGGTTGAATCCAAGAGATAAGGGACTGTTTCAACCATATCTAAACTAGGAACAAGAAAATAGGCAATGGAACAGCTTGCCTCTAAAACCAAGGAAAGTAATGTCTGAAGCGTGAGGTGGTTAATGCGCAAGAAAGCAATTCACTCATACTGATGGGCTCCTCCCTGATAATCTTACCACCTTTTTGAGGCTTCCTCTACTACAAAATCCTTTCCCTAGAGTCGTCACTAAGGTTGTCCTCCTCAAAATTGGGCTCCCTGACCCTGTCCATGCTTATCTCTTTGGGATGGTTTGATGAATGATGGATAATAAGTGGGAAGAAAAAGGTCAGTATGAAGAGATTTTGTAAATGGAACAATAGTAATGAGATGAGGTAGAGGAATTAAGGGAAGGATTTTGGGAGCTAGGGTTTTATGGAGGGAGTTTAGGGTTTGATAAAGGCGTTAATTTTAATAGGGAAAAGGGGAAAGGGAATATGAGTGAAGTGAGATAGGATTAAAAGTGTAGGTTTAGGGAAAGTGAAAATGGGAATATTGAGACAAGGAAGAATATTTTGTAGTGGTGACAAATAATATAGGAAAACACACTAGGGTTTTGAGTCTTAAGAGATAAAAATATAATTGAAGCATAAAAAACCCTACCTAGGCTCCAAAGTGAGTGTACTTGTTAAGAAGGCAAATGAAGCATTTGGGAGGATTTGAGATGATGTTTTTTGGTTTCGAAGCCTCACTAGCCAATTTTCAGTGCCTACTCACCAATGTGTAGTGCCTCTCTGATGTGCAGCACTAGTGTAAATTAACACAGGAGAAAACTGCTTGATGCGTAGCACCACCAGCCTAATGTGCAGTGCCTCCTTGATGCGCAACACATTTTTGAATACGAGTTTTTAAGGCCTTATTAGTGTCCAAATTGGGTGTGTGATAGCTTGTTGGAAATCCTTTTGAGTCAAATTTCTACAACATCTTGAATTTTTCAATTTGGAGTTCATTTTCCCTGTCAAAAGTCAAATCTCCCAGGACTAGTAAAAAACGTGCAGAATGAGGTTGCCTAAATGCAGAGTGCTATTGCAGTCAACCTTTTAAGGTCTTACTCAACTCCAAATTGAGCTCATGATAGCTCATTAGAAATATCTCTCTATCTAGATATAATTTGAATCATCAAGCAAGTCATTTTAATATCACAGCTAGGTGAAATCTTGATTTTCCCAAGGTCACTCCAGAAGTGCATCAATCCTCCTGAGGCCAATGATGTTTTTGACATTTCTCCGAAACCGTGAAACCTATGTAAAAACTGAAAGAGGTTTTTCTTCTTGCGTCAATGGTGGAAAACAACCTCTCTCCCATTTGTAAAATTCGTCTTTTCTTGCTCAGAAACATAGTTTGAAGAAACCTTATCCTGATATGTGGAACAGGGGATTTGTAGAAATGAAGGGAAATGAAGGGGATGAGGGGCTTCTAAATTCTTGAGAAAATTTCAAGAAGTAGGGAGGGATGTTATAAATTATGGGATAGTGGAATTTCAAATATTGAGTGAGGGGAAGGGGTCCAAAAGGGCAAAACATAGGCCTAGCCTAACAAATTGTCAAATTGTAGCAATAAACTAGGGTTTGTGTGAAAATGATGAATTTGAGGGATATGAATTATGGGAAGCATTTAAGAAGGTATATTAAGGATAGGGGAAGGTGTATGAGCATTAGGATACAAGTTTTTGGATGATTTGACCATCCAAGAAAAATTATCCTTAAAACCCTAGGAGAGGGAAATTAGGCTTACCCAAGTACAACTGAAGCACGAACAAGGTGTAAAATGACCCATTGGAACCTGAATTGATGATGAAAAATCTTTGAATGATGGTAAAATAATCTGAATGGTGACATGGACCAATACTTGAAAGACTTTGGGAGGAGTGAAAACAACCCTAGACCTAATACATAGTAACCAAATTTTACTTGAAGACTCACTGAAATGACAAAATTTGACTTTGACATCCTGAGACCATTTTTTAAGAGAATATTTGATCACTGATGGAAGGCTTCAAAGACTAACACTAACAAGTAAAATAGAAAACTACACACTAAAATTTTGGGCTTTTAATTGAAAAGGGCAAAGGAACAATAATAGAAGAGACAACTGTAGGCTAACATACTAGGATTTTAGTTGAAAAACCCAAAGGAGAAGTCTGCCATATACAAAATGATGAAATTTAGTGGGTTACCATAAGCAGTCCAATCATATAAGTGAGATAAACCAAAACAAAAACAAAAACAAAAATGTTGATGGATGTTAGCTTGCATTATAAATGCCTCTCTGCGCACTACAATTAGGTTTATCTTAATTGCCAGATAACCACTAGGGGGTTTGTTCTTGCCACCAACCACCCTCTTGTTCAGATCAAGAGAGAGAGAAGGATTGAATGGAACCATCAGCAAACCCTAAATCATCATGAACCATAATTATATCATAAGGAGAAGAGGAGATGAACCCATGATTAAGAGAAACATAAGATATGGTAGCATTCTATTCTTTTATGGTACTGTGGTACAAGAAATTTTTATGACGCTATGACAAACAAGTCCATAAATATATGTGGCTCTATGATGCTTCTCCATGGTTCATAACACATCTAAAGTATTATATCATTGTGGAATGAAAACTCTCTACCATATATGCTTTCGAGAATTACAAATGTTTCCAAGGAGATCTACATAAACATGACATCTTGACAGATTCAATAAATACAAGGCATCCAAGGAATCCAAATTTTCTAAAGATGAAGGAATGGAAAATAAGATAGTGGTCTGAAGTAATCAAAGAACAATGTATATGATAGATCTGAACTAATAACAAACCCAAACATGTTGTGGAAGACATCCAAACCAACTATCTTTGATCCCTATATCTTTGAAGAAAATATCAATTCGATCATTTTCTCTAAGGCATCCAAA
>APFE031141861.1:99221-112046 GCA_000404065.3 Pinus taeda | reverse complement strand
TTCATCGCAACACCTCTAGTAGATATTGATGGTGTTCATGAGCCTATTTCTAGTCGTGATAAGGGGATTAGGGGCTCCCTTATCACATCCCATAACCCCTGTTGTGTTTAATCCCTTAGCCAATGGGGCTCAAGGGTGTAGTTGTAGGGGCATTGGCACCGAATTTGGGGGTTCATAATATTAGGAAAAGTGGAATGGAATGACCAAAAAGGTTGTGGGGGGGTATTTTATGGTGTATTGAATGGGGAAAGGGGACACTAGGTCACCATGGATGGTAGAAGTCAGAGGTAAAATAATGGTTTACTAAGATATTTGATCCCAACACTAGAGAATGAGAAGGGGGCTTAGGACTTAATTTCATAGGGTCTATGGGGCGTAGAGGGAAGGTAGAAATAACTGATAGGGGAGCCCCCAAAAGTGGTGATAAGGGGATTAGGAGTCCAATTATCACAAACCATAAGAACTTAATTGATAACCACTAAGTTCCCTATCCCCTTAACCCCCAATGCATAATCTTGATGTATGGCTTCAATAGACTGCCATTCACCTTTTGTGGGAAGGGATCTTCATTCAATTTGACTAGCTATATCACTCCTCCATCGGTAATCTCCTTAATGACATAGGGCCCTAACTGGTGCATCCTGAACTTCACTAGGAATTTATCAAATTTACTATCATATAACAATACCAGGCCATTTACCTTAAAGGTGCACAACTTAATGTGCCGATCATGCCATGCTTTTTCGCGCTGCTTTTGGACCTGTTAGTGAAATCTTGCTAGAAATCTCTCTTCCTCAAGCTCATCCAACTATGTGTGCCTTTCCTGGAGGGATCCACGATCTGTCATACCTATTAGTGTCACTATGAGTAGACTAGGCACAATGTATTCCATGGGAATTACTCCTTCAACACCATAGACAAGCCTAAAGGGAGTTTGTCTAGTCAACTTCATGCATGTCGTTCAGTAAGGCCATAGTACTGTAGGTATGCATAGATCCCACCCATTTCACTGGGCATTGTAAACCTTGGTTAGTGCATTCTCTAGCACTTTATTGAATGCTTCCACCATCCCATTAGCCTGTGGGTGATAAGGTGTGCTCTTTTGGTGATATACCTAAAATTACTCTATCAGCGTGCTGATTGTCTCATTCAAAAAGTGTGTATCGTGATCACTCATAAAAATCTTCAGGCAACCAAATCATGTCGATACATAATCAAAGAGGAACTTCACAGTAGACGTGCCTATGTTGTCCTTCATAGGCTATGCCTCCACCCATCAGGTCAAATACTCTATCGCAATGATAATGTACCTAGCTCTCATCTTTCCTTGGGGCTGGATGGGTCCCACAAAGTCTATCGTCCATTTCTAAAAGGGTTGTAGCATCATATGTGGATTCAGAGGCATCTCATCCCTCCACAACAGACTACTAGACCTTTGACATATATCACATGCCTTGTAGTATGCTTTTGAATCCCAATGGAGGTTTGGCCACCACAACCTTGTGCATAGAATCTTCTGCATGGTCACTCTCCCTGCATAATTTCCTCCTGCGGCACCCCCATGAGCATTCACGATGATGCTGCTTCTTTCAAACTCTGGTACATAGCACTGTAATATCTCATTGGACCCCATTTTGTACAGATGCCCAACAATGAAGGAAAAATTTGTCACGGGCACAACTAACTCTTTCTTTTGCTGGATAGTGTATCCCTCTAGGGCAATTCTTGTTGTTAGGAAGTATATTATATCCTCAAAATGACCATCCATGTTGCACATTGTAAATAGCTATGTGTGAGGCAATCCTTCTTCCAAATTAGTGGGTTCTTCCCCTATTTTGATGTGCGATAGATGGTCTGGTCACATGATCAGTCATCTAGGCTTCACAATAACTTCAAAATCATACACTTGGAACAATAAAACCCACTTGCATATTCTCCCCCCCCAACATAGGCTTATTGACCAGGTACTTCAATGTGGAGTGGTCTGTATACATCTTAAAGTGGCCTCCGAGCAAGTAGTGCCTAAAATTTTGAAGCGCATATACCATAGCTAACCCATCGCGCTCGGTTGTGGAATAGTTCTTTTCAGCCTTGGATAACCTTTTACTTATGAATGCTATAGGATGGTCCAAGTCTTCTCCACCAACCTATGTTAGTACCGCTCCTAGCGCTATACATGACACATCGACATGTACATGAAACTCCTTCTTCCAATCCAGGAAGACTAAAATTGGGGTGCTACCCATCTTTTCTTTTAAGAAATCTAGGTTCTTCTTACAATCCTCATTCTAGTAGAACATGGCATCCTTCTTTAACAATTTTCCATAGGTGCAGTGATCTGGGCATAGCCTTTCATAAACTTTATGTAATATCTTGTGTTTCCTAGGGTAGCGCACATCTGTTTCACACTCCTCAGCACTTCAAGTTCAGTATCACCGTGATCTTCATGCGATCTACCATCAGTCCTTGTATACAAACCACATGAACTAGTAGGGTCCCAAAAGGAACACAGAACATGTATTTCTTCAGATTGAGCACGACCTGGTATCTTCGACAGGTATCTAGCATCAAGTGCAAACTTGCTACTTGGTGTTTCACCAGCCCAAACATAGTCCAATCATGAAAGTATATTTCCAGGAACTTATGAATAAAATCCTTGAACGCAGCAATGACTACACGCGAGAAAATCACAGGCGCATTCTTCAACCCAAATGGCATTACAGTGTACTGGAAACAACCCCACTTAGTTGCGAAGGTTTTCTTGCTCCTATCCTCTGGTGCGATTTTAATCTGGTGGTAACCCGAGAACCCATCAGTGAAGGAATATGCTTCCTGGCCACCTACATTGTCCAACACTTCATCAGTTAACGAAGTTGGGAAAGGATGATGTACGCAAGCATCATTCAATTTTCTGAGATCCACGCATAACCTTATTTCATCCTTCTGCTTCTTCTCCTGTACTACCATTGAGCTTAACCAGTCAAATTCTTGCACAGGTTCAATGATGCCTGCTACAATCATCATGTATAGCTCTAAGCAGACCTTCTCCTTATACTTTGGATTGGGATGATAAGGTATTTTCTTAATCGGCTTCATGTTGGGCTTCAATATGATTTTCATAACACCTAGGTCCTCAATTATCCCTTTTAAATCCGTAAACTTGGTAGGGAATAAATCCTAGTATTCGCGGAGAAACTCAGTGACCTTATCCACCATCATGTTGTCCCAGTAATCTTCAATATTTACGAATTTGGGCTCTGCCTCCATACCAATGTTCACCTATTTTGCTTTTAGCAGTGTGGTTATATCATGATTCTCAATCTGTGGTCCTTCAACCTCGTGGTGACCTTTTGTTTTAGGGATGTTAATATTTTTTGAATCCTCATCTTCTTCTTCAGCAGTCACATTATAGAATTCCAATGCTTGACTCAGCTGAGTAGTCCATTCAAGCTGAATCAGGTCCAAAGGATCTTGTGACATCCTAAAGGTTGCTGCTTTCACTTCTTATAGTGCCTCATCACTACAATCAAACCTGTCTTCAAAGTTGAATGTCATTATGAATTCTAAACACAAAATATCCCATTCATGCATACCATGGCAAAGCTCTATTTCTACATGCTAGTTCATTGAGACGACATCCAGGGTGTGACAGAACAAATGCACCCATTCAGGTTGGGGCTTCTCTCCATAACCCTAAGCCCATTTTTCCAAGTGTGTGCATGGATCATCCTGCCCATCACATTTGTCTGTTATTTGTACCTTCAACTTCCTAAAGTGTGTTCTCATCATCCTCCTACATTCGTGCCAATCATCAAAGCTTCCCTTATGCATACCCCACCATTTTGGGAGCATAGCACACAGTGCCTAGTCCAACGCTTGGAATCGCTGCTTTTCTGGTACCTCCTTCTCAAATGCATCCAAAAATATATCTACATCATTTAGGCCATCATAAGTGGGAATATTTCTTACCTCCAATGGCACACAATGCAGCGACTAAGTCATCATGTTACATCTCAACGTAGTTACTTCATGTAACCGATTTTGTTAGTGCTCTAATTCTTCGTCAGGGTCCGAGGTGCAAGAAATCTTGTGATCCTATGTAATTCATCCATCCACTGTTGGATTCACCCAATCTTGGTCTCATGTTGTTATCTTATAGATACAGTCCAGATCGTCATCACTCTCATAATCGTGGATTAGTTTAGTATAGTGTGATCCCTTAGTAGTATCTAGGGGTACTATTATGTGGAGTGATTTCTTCTCAAATATCATCTTTCACTTCTTTATATTGATTACCCCATTCATATCATTAGCCCAATCAATTCCCAAGAGTGTAGGGTAGGGGTAGTTGTCATCCACAATTTCTATTACCTCCAAGTCAGCCAACGCACTCACGCCTTCAATATCTAGAGTCACCCTCTACAGCCACCCCATGGGGATGATCTTCTACTGATTTTCCATTCTTAGCTAAATTGGAGACCATTGCAGCATAGGTCTCCCCATCCATTCCCAAGTCCGCTTTGGTAGGACGTTCGCGTCTGATCCCAGGTCCAAAATAACCTGATCCATTTCATACTCTCTTATCTACATGGTCAGACTCATCTCCCATCTTGTCCTTGTTTCATGCTTACCAATTTTTCGTACTACACGCAGATCAGCCAGAGTGTTTCCGGTGCATCTGTTTATAAGCTCCTGTAGCCCCTTCACAGCCTTGATATCACCCAATAACTTCATGTAGGTCTCCAAGAAGGTTGTAAGCATAGTAGGGTCCATCTCCTAATCAGGCTTATCCTTTCTCCCTGAGGTGGAGGCCTCAGGGAAGATCTTTTCCACCTCCATGAATGTTTCATGTGCGTGCTCCAAATCAAACTCAGTCTCCTTCGCTGGAGCTTTGTGAACCCATGTACTATCTTCGAGTTGTCTCCCCTTGTCATCTCCTATTGGGATTCCACTTCAAAGCACTATATTTATGTTCGGATCCTCTTCACATGACTCACACCCCATCATCTGCAGATTCTGAGTCAGCTAGAGTGGTAGCACCCCTTTGTCACATATCCTTGCTATTAACATAGGTCAGTCTTCCGTTTCATCATCAAATAGAGTGCAATACTTGCACGATGGATGTGTAGGGTTAGTGCAATCATGGACTTAGTGTCTCGGTCCTTTGCAATTATAGCAGATCAATTGTCCTTGATGTCTGTCCAGGTCCTCCTATGCCTTGTCCTCCTCCACACCCTTGAAAGCTTGTCCGTGCCATCCCTGCGTTGTGGTCAGGGGGACACATTTCTACTTGGACCCTATAGGCAGGCATTCTATCCATCATTAATTCATAGCTTTTGCAGTTACACTCATCATGTCCTACTGACCTACAGAAGTTGTAGAATAGTTGTTGTGGTGTTTGTACAAACTTCTACAAGAAATGACAGTTATCTGTGGTATGCTTTCCTACCACCTGAAATATAACACACCACAATGCAGGCCCCGCACTCAGTCCTGCCTAAGATTCCAACATTAAAGGCATCGGTCCTCCTCCTATAATACAGTTCTCAAATACCAAACAATGGTCTTTGTCATGCCCATGACTCTTACATTTCAGACACCATACTTCTTCGTGCACCTCTGGTCAAACTGTTCTATCCCACTTCAAACTTTTCACCTCAAGGAAAATATTTTTCAACTGCGCATGAATCTATTGAACCCCTAGATTTGGATCTTGCATCAGTGTTTCATATAGTCTCATTGTAATATCCAAGGCCTCTACCTAAGCTGTTATCTTTTGTTGTGACAGTGCAACCCTTAGGTGTGGCCGGAGCGAAGCAACAAACTATTTGTGATGTTTTCCGTATGTTAAGTTCATGTTAGCTTCGTGAATTTTACATTTAAACCTCCAATCTAATTCCCAAGGTGTCTCGCCTGGTTGCATCATGATTTCCCTGAACCCCACAATCGACGGTGCCTTGGATTTAGGCCTACTGAATTCTCTATTCAGTTTTGTCTAGGTGTCTAGTACTCTAACATTCGGCTTATCATTAGATTATTTGATATACCAAGTTAGCACGCAATCCCGTAGAGCACTAAATAGGTTTTCCATCTCCATGTTATCATCTGTAATGCCCTGAGATTCCCATACATCTTTCACGATGAACCAGAACTTGTCCATGTTCTCTTTTCCCAAGCCTTTGAATATAGGCAACTTCATTGAATTTTCCATACTGGACTGCAGTGGAGGCGGAGGTGGTACAGTGAAGTTGCAGGTGATGGTGGTGAAGTTGGAGGTGGTGTGGGCAGAGGTGGCAATCATGGGAATCCCTGTCTTATCAACTGAATAACACTTTGTGGAGAAACCTGTGTTATTCCCTATTTGTCACCTTGTGGAGGTGAAATCAATGGACTATATTCAGGACCCTTTTGTCCTTTGTTCCTATAAATTTTTCAGTTTGCATAGCTCCAAACATCAAGGTAGCTGCATAACCCATTTTTCGCACAATAACATTTTAATCTAGGTATTCAAAGATTTCACATAATTACCTTGCAGACCTTTGAAAAAGTGTTGCTCCATCTCACTGTAGCTAACTTAGGTGTTGACTGCAAATTCAATTACAAATCCTCCTATGACGCGATCGAGCTAATGATTAATAGTGTGGGCGATCTTATCCTCAGATGCTTCCAATCTCTGCACTATCTCCGAGGTCTAAACAATAAGGCCGTCAAGTTTCCCCCTTCCTTGGCTATCTTCTAGGTTCACGATCCACTCGTATAGATCAAATGGAAGGGAACATAAAAGTATCTTGTGTATTTTTGTATATAGGTACTGTCCAGCCACTGTTCCTTTGTCAGTCATGGACTTCTGTTATCCTGCACCGCGAAGTCGTGGATATTTCTACCCAACCAGTCTCTGATCTCTTTCTTAGTTGGATTCTAGTGATACAACATCACATATCTCTTATGAAGATTCATGTCCCACCAATGGAACCATTTTTTGGCTTTTTGGGGCCTGATCTAGCCTCAATGTTAGTTAGCTAAACAAATCCCTACACTAATGGCCCTTTCCACATCATCCCGCAGAGTGTGGACCGAAGTCTCACCCAAAGCAGTATGGGGGGATGCTAGAACCAAGTTTCCACACTCTGAGATGGTCGTGATGTCATTTTAATCCTTCTATTATTAACTTCACATAGGTCACTCAATTCTAGGGCTTTCTAGACTAGCCCTTTATCTTGCCCTTCAATACCTTTGTGAAAAGACATGATTGACATTCACACAACCCTAACCTGTGTCTTAGGTACTTTCACTGCTAGGGCAGCGTACCATGCATATTTCAAAACTGGTCTAAGTGTCTTACTTATCTTATTAGATACTCACAACTGTCATTTAGTTATCGAACATAATTACACACATTCACGCATCACATAAGCATTATAAGTGAAATTCATACATAATATGACAAGATGCATTAGTCGGAATAAAGAAACAAAATTTGTAGAATAATTTTCTTTATTGATATCTTCAAGTGATTACAGATTCTATCCACCCTGTGCACATAGCTACAGGGGCCTGCGCACTTAGCTGCATACTTCTACCCTAGGCCTCTCCACACTTAGCTACAAAACCTCCACCTATGCTAAGACTCGAAACTTATAATTATTACTTTAGAGCTATGACTCTCTCAGTGACTATTGAACTATCTAGAGATTAATTAGTTCTTTTTATACAATCCCATGGTCTGTAGACCATGGGTAGGTCTTTTACAATCGAATTTACTTTACAAAACTAAGGGCAGACAACCCTTTATGACTCATGACACCTTCGGGTTCTACAACCACAAAATGTGGAGTCTTTATAATTTTATTACAGAATTCGACCCAAAACATGGGCTTTTAGCCCCAAAACTATCCTTCGGGGATCCCATTCCAAACATTACCCCCAAATATTTGATTTGTGCCTTAGGGAATGTGAAATATACCCTCAAAAGAAAACATGCATACAAATTTGTAGCTAAGTGCCCCAAATGTGAGATGTTTCCACTTGTGCAATTGTACTTCCAGATATGTGAACTCAACAATAAAAAACACCTTAAAATACATGAATGTCTCTTATGTGGTATTTTATGTGACTAGATCACTAGCATTGAAAATCATATTTGGATGGTTTAACATCTTGATGATACATGCCCTATTGACCACAATTTATGTATTCATTATTGCTTTCATTGCAACACCTCTAGTAGATATTGATGGCGTTCATAAGCCTATTTCTAGCCGTGATAAGGGGATTAGGGGTTCCCTTATCACATCCCATAACCACTAATGTGTTTAATTCCTTAGCCAAAGGGGCCTAAGGGTGTAGTTGTAGGGGCATTGGGACCGAATTTGGGGGTTCATAACATTAGGAAAAGTGGAATGGCATGACCAAAAATGTTGTGGGGGGGTATGTTATGGTGTATTGAATAGGGCAAGGGGACACAAGGGTAGCATGGATGGTAGAAGTTAGAGGTAAAATCATGGTTTACTAAGATTTATAGTCCTAGCATTAGAGAATGATAAGGGGGCTTAGGACTTAATTTCATAGGGTCTAAGGGACCTAGAGGGAAGGTATCAAGAGAAATTGATAGGGGAACCCCCAAAAGTGGTGATAAGGGGATTAGGAGTCCAATTATCACAAAAATAATCCCTTAACCCATAACCACTAAATTCCCTATCCCCTTAACCCCCAATAAATAATCCCTTAATCCCTACACTCATAAATCATAACCCATAAACCCCTTGACTCATTAAATCTTAATACACTAACCCCTAACCTATAATCCATTAACTATATCCTAAGCCATAACTCAGTATCTTCTTAACTTGTGACCCTTAACCCCTAACTCTTCACCACCTAAACAGCTTAACTGCTAACCTGTTAACCACTAACACCTAAATCCCCTAAAACTTAAGTCCTTAACCACTAAATTCAATTGTGTAAATATAGAATAATATACATAAGAGAAAATAAAATGATAGTATCCACACCAATGCTTGAAATGGCCTTAAATTATCCATCAGTGGTGATCTAGGGGGTGAATGTCATGCAATATTAAATTACAATCATCTTTAAATTCCTTTTACATTGTGAGGTTGTTCTCCAATAGGGTTGAAGCATTGTCACAAGGAAGCATGAGACATTTTTGTGGGGGAGCGATTAAAGTTGTAAAACAATTCAAGTGGTTTTGCACCAGCTCCAATGTAAATGAAATCATTGTATGTTTATGTGAAGTTGCTAGAGAGGCTATTTATAGACAATACATTCAATGTACTTAGACTTCATCTTTTTAGGTTCTCAAGTCTAACGTGGATTTGTACTAGGAACGCTTCATGAAAATGAAAGGGGGCCTTTTTGTTTAACCACATATGCACAAGAGCATTGAATGCTTCCCTTCATACCCCCCTTGGTGCATTCAAAATGGGTTTAAATTTTCGTCTTCTATGTGACTATATTGCTAGCATTAAAAACCATCATTATGTTGGATGGTTTAACATCTTGATGATCCCTGTCTTATTGACCACAAATTTTGTATTCATTATTGCTTTCATCGCAACACCTCTAGTAGATATTGATGGTGTTCATGAGCCTATTTATAGTTGTGATAAGGGGATTAGGGGCTCCCTTATCAAATACCATAACTCCTAGTCTATTTAATCCCTTAGCCAAGGGGGCCCAAGGGTGTAGTTCTAGAGGAATTGGGACAGAATTTGGGGGTTCATAACATTAGGAAAAGTAGAATGGAATGACCAAAAAGGTTGTGGGGGGTATGTTATGATGTATTGAATGGGGCAAGGGGACAATGGGGTAGCATGGATGGTAGAAGTCAAAGGTAAAAGCATGGTTTAATAAGATCTTTGATCCCAACACTAGAGAATGAGAAGGGGGCTTATGACTTAATTTCACAAGGTCTATGAGCCTAGAGGGAAGGTAGCAATAGCAATTGATAGGGGAACCCCCAAAAGTGGTGATAAGAGGATTAGGAGTCCAATTGTCACAAAACATAAGAAGTTAACCCATAACCACTAAATTCCCTATCCCCTTAACCCCCAATCAATAATCCGTTAACCCCCTACACTCACAACGCATAACCCATAAACCCCTTGACTCATTAAATATTAAGACACTAACCCTTAACCTATAATCCTTGAACCAACTCCTAAGCCACAACTCCTTATCCTCTTAACCTATGACCTTTAACCCCTAACCCTACATCACCTAAATACCTAAACTGCTAACCCCTTAACCACTAACACCTAAATCACCTAAATCTTAAGTCCTTAACTGCTAAACTCAATTGTGTCAATGTAGAATAATATGCATAAGAGAAAATAAAATGATATTATCCACACGAGTGCTTGAAATAGCCTTAAATTAGCCATGAGTGGTGAGCCAAGAAGTGAATGTGGGGCACTATTAAAGTTACATCATCTTTAAATTCCTTTTACATTGTGAGGTTGCTCTCTAATAGCATTGAAGCATCATCACAAGGAAGCATGACACATTTTTGTGGGGGTGCGATTAAAGTTGTAACATAATTCGAGTGATTTACACTAGCTCCAATGTAAATGACATCATTTTATGTTTGCGTCAATTTACAAAAAATACATTCAATGAACTTAGACATCATATTTTCAGGGTCTCGACTCTAACATGGATTTGTACTAGGAACACTTCATGAAAATGAAAGGGGGTCGTTTTGTTTAGCCACATACTCATAAGAGCACCAGATGTTGTCCTTCAGACTCCCCTTGATGACCTTCCTTTTCTTAATAACATATGATAGCTTTTTCATATACACGAGATAGAATTAAAGGATCACTTCATCTATAGATGCCCGCATTTATTGTGAGATTCAAGGGATGTTCTATTGTCTTTATCATCATTTGGATGGGTCGTTATCTACATTATTTAAATACATGTCTAGAACGTTTTATGAGGGAGGTCCTTCGATTTAGATATTTATATAAGGCCTTATGTGGCCTTCCCCTATAAAAATCTTCCAAGGGGGTCACCTCCTTCCATGTTGCCTTGCCTACTTAGGGCCAAATTGACAAACCAAAATTCAGACTTCTTCAACTACCAAATTAGTGAAGCATCCTACCTCTTCTCGACCTTGGCTTCAATGAGAAATATTTCTTTAGAGATACCTTTAAGGATTTCACACCATAGACCACAATTTGGATTTCATGGGATCTATTACCCCATTTTCTATTTGCGATTTTATAGAATATTTTAAAATTTGGATTGTGTTAAACTTGGAAACTAGTGCAAAATTCCACCTTGAGTTAGATCGTTTGATGGAGATGATGATTGCATTAAATTCCTATTTTAAAGAGGATAGAAATTGATATAAATATCATCTCATTTAGACAAGCGAAAGTGTGATTTTTGAACACATGTGCAAATTGTTTAGGTTGGCTACATCAACATGTAGGCTCGAGAAGCCTAATGGATCTGTCTCTTCACCAATAGTGAATTGTATAAATACAAGTGACCTCACACCTCATTTGGCATCATCATTACTAACATATTATTCTCTCTCCTTTTTTCATTGGTTCATAAAACTATTGAGCAAATTGTCTCTCTCACACAAGTGACAAGAAGGACGAGTTTTTTGGGTTGAATTGCAAGACCAAAATTTCAGGTAGCAGACCAAGTTTGACTAGCGTTGGTCAAGGAGTTATTGACTAGCTTTGTCTGTGATTTTTGGAGGAATTTTTCTATCTCTTTAGGACATATTTTTTGGCATAAAATTCAAGGGAATATCGGTAGTTTGACCAGCACTAACTTCATGGTTGATTGCAGTTTGACCGCAAAAAATTATAATAGATTTTATCTCTCCTTTCACCGAGTTTGACTGAGTAGTTTTACGATGAATTTGATCTCTTGACCAGGTCAAGTTTGACTAGGGAAAACCAAGACATTTTTAGGATGAACTATTGTTGATTTGACCAATGTTGAATTTCTAGTTACAGTTGAAGTTTGAATACATAAATTAACTTAACTGTTTTGACTTTGAATTAGGCAAGTCAATTTGACTTTTATACTCTCTCTCTGTTGAACTTTCGATATAATAATGAGAAGAATTGTTGGGTTGTGTTATATTATTTCCACGTAGTTAACAGGGGGTATGAGGGGAACCTGTAACCCCCACTTTATGGGGTCCAAGGTAGTGCCCTGGAAAATTTTGGTTTTGGACCGTATTTTAGGTTGGGCATACCAACCTATGGTTTTGTGCATGATTTTTGCACATGTTTTTTGGACGTGATGGCTTTCAGTCCATGGTATTGGATGTGATGGTCTTCAGTCCATGGTATTGGATGCTTCCGCATGTATAAATATGTATTATAACATTGAAAGGAACATAATGAAAAATCAAGCTAGTAGTCCCAGTTTTGGGATGCAGTGGGAAAATCTCTGTGTATATGTGTTTTATGTGTTATTCTCTCATATTGTTTATTTTTCTGTGTTTTAGAATTCATATGCAGGTAATTTAGGTACGAGGTTAAAACATACATTTGGTATCAGAGCTGTTTTGGCTTCAAGGGCATGCCTTTGTTGCTGAGGGGTTTCGCTCGGGCCTGTGGTAGACCCTGTTCAGTGGGAGATCTACGAGATCGATTCTAGTGGTGAAAGAAGATGGAGAGCAGTGGAAAGATAGAGATCGAGAATTTCAATGGTCAGATTTTTGAGTTGTGGAAACTCAAGATGGAGGATCTGTTGGTGGATAAAGATCAGTGGATCGTGCTAGATCTAGGTACTAAACCAATGAGAGTGACCGATGAAGAATGGAAAAAGGTG
>APFE031141861.1:52048-66535 GCA_000404065.3 Pinus taeda | reverse complement strand
TTCATTGTCGAAGTACATGCTCCCCAACATAAGCTTAGTCGCATCATCTAGGATATGATTCAATTTGAAATACTGGTCCATTTGTGCTAGCCATGTGGATGCGTGAGAACCATCAAACTTATGCATATCCAACTTAGGAGGTCTCTGACTGGGTGGTGGATGGGTGTGCCAGACGTGAGGAGAGTGGCTAGATTCACCGTAAATGCCTTCATGGCCATTATACCCCTCCTCATGGGCTTGCTCCTTGCCGTTTGACATAAAATCCTCCTTGCCTTTTCCCTGCAATTTCTCTAGCTAGATACTTACTCGTTTAAGCGTTGTGTTCATGCTATCCAGATCTAGTCTGCTAAGCTGAGTTTGGATTTGGTTAACAGTTTCTTCCAGTTTGTCCATCCTTTCATTGGTCATCGCTTGAGCTCTAGTTGCTACCATACACCGACCTGATGAAAAATTGGGACTGCCCAAATTTTTTTTTCTCAATTAATTGAATGGTACCACCATGCTCAGCTCGTCGTCCTAATTTTAATGGGCTATATCACCAATAAGCATCTCGAAAGATCTCAGACATTTTTCCTTTTTTTTTTCTTTTTTTTTTACTCCTAACGGAGTTTTACTCCTTCTTGATCAATACTACAGTCGCCAAATCCTCAAAATGTCAATGCGGCCAAAAGTCTTGCGACAATTATACCCTGGTATAGGAACCCTTCACAATGCTTCTGGTCTGGTGGATCTGAGAGATCTGAATGGCAGCTCGGGTAGCGCTGGACGGCTGAACTAACTGCTTCTGCAGATCTGATGAATCTAATAGATCAGAACTAGTTGGTTGGGACCGACGTCTGCTGTTGCTGCACTCCTTTGCTCAAGCAGATCTAGAAGAGATGATGATTAAAAAAGGAACTAGGGTCTTGAGGAGTGTCAGGTGCTACAGATCGCAATATACATAAGGGTCTCGCAGTAGTACTCGGCCCAATGTTTCAGGGCTCTAACTAAGGAGGGTCGACCGTACCCTTAGCCATACCACCTGACTACCCTATCGTACGGGCGAGTAATCTCTCCGAGTGTTATTCTTGGTGTACTGTAGCTGCAAGATGGTTGTTGGTTTATCTATGGCGAGGTTTTTAGGGAGCCTATGGGGCTTCCGATATACCCATAGGGTATGTGGAAGACATTCCGTGCACGGTTCTGTCTAATGCGCTACTACTCGAAGGGGTACCCACAGGGGTTACAAGGGAGTCCAACAGACGTGACCACCTCTTGTATTTCCTGCGTGCATGCCTTCCCAAATCCGCAGATTTATGTGCTCAACGACAGATCCCGTGGTTTAAAGACGCCGGAACACGTCTCGAGCCAAAAAAAATTTGCTATACTAAATGGAGATCCCACCGGTCCTGGAAAGAGCTCTGATACCACTTGTTATGCTCTTAACCTGCAAATGATACCCAAATACAAAATATGCGAAGAAAAGAGACCCAGAACACAGAATATGCGAAGAAAAGATACCCATAACACAGAATGGCAATGATTTTATTATTCAGAGAGTAATGTTCACTTGCCCCTTCGAGGGGGCAACCTCCAATAGAGCAGAGCTCGATTACAAAAAAAAGACATGATGCTCCTCGCAGGGAGTTTCTATCCTTTATATATGACTCCTACGTGTAATACCACGGGCCAATACCGCGTATTACTAATACCATCTATCTAATACTACGACCCATTTGTAACTAACTGTGGTTCCTTTATTAATTGCGGATTAACCACTTACAATTATTAATATGGGCTTTATTGACTCTTGACTATGACGTGGTCCCATTACATAGATAAGGGGGTTAGGGTGGGACCCTAACAACTTGTCTTCTACATATTGTTTTATGTTTTATCTACTTCTATTTTCAATGTCATTAATGCTTAATGTGATTGCTACTGGAAATCTAAATTGAAATTGCTATTGTGTTGCTTAAGTAACATTGAAGTAATTGTGCTAAGCATAAAACATACCATTGTTAAGTAAAATTAACAAATTGTGATATCAACCCCTATGATTCCTATCACATTGATCATTTTCCATCTAAGGTATATGAATCTATATGTAATTCATGTATGTATCATTGGTTTGATCACACCTTGCCTTAACCATCTAGGATACTAGGTGTAGGAAGAGGTTCCTTTAGCTACCACATTTACTTGGATATGTATGATCCATGTGTATATGATATTATGTCCAATGCGTACTATTTTTATTGTGTTCACTTAAAAACTTTGTTCTAACTCTTGATTCTTTGGTTGTAAGTTTCAATCTGACTTATTCCATGGTGTTTCATAATTTTTCTCATAGAAGTGTGCCATCTTAATGGTTCAGGTATACTCTTGGTGATTTGAGTAGGTGCTATACATTGATCTTATTGTACCCCTTATTTCCTTTAGTCAAAATTTATCCCATGTATCTCTTAACAAAACATGTGAAGGATTTCTAAGTTATGGCTAGCTTCTAATAGGGTATTTTTAAGCTCTAAGTGAACTTCCTCAAAAATAATGAGCCACCTATAGTTATTTAAGTTTATTGATTACATTATTTACAGACTTAAGCATATTTTTCACCTCCTTCAAGATTGATAGATACTTCCCTTATGTGTAAAGCTTCGGTCCATTTTCCCTACTATATATGAACATACTTACTTATATTAGAGAAGTTTCATATAGTTTTATTGATGCCTTAATTAGACTAACATTATCACTTATCTTCAACATCATTAGATATAACTTCGATGTGAGATGACCTCCTTTTTCTCAAATAAAAATAAAACTGAATGAAGAACTAAGTGACCATAGCAATTTATTTATAAGCTTTTACTACCAATTAAGATCTATTTTGGCGGCTACTCTAAAATCTAAATGGACCTATTAAAATTTATTTTGTCATCCCTATTTTCCCATGCCATGTTCGGGACTAAGTTTGTTCTTTCAAAACTCATAATGTTTATAATTTCATAGCAAATTCCATACCCTTCTATGATATTCAATTCTTCGTCGCCCTATTGATTCAAATAGATTTTTAATGTGTATTTATTATATCAGATCTGGGTTTTCTCTTTTTCTAGCTTTAATTGAGATATTCTTTTGTTGATTTGGATTTGGAGGTTTTCACTACAATTTAGAGAAGAAAACATGTCGTCTACATATGAAGATAAAATTGCAACCTTCGACAACTCCAAGGTGTATGGATACGTTTGAAAGATATTTTTTTATCTCATTTCTATCATTTTTATTGTTAAAATTTCAAAGGATTTAAACTTGTATAGCAAGCTTTGGAGAAGAAGGCAGGGTTAGGGTTGACAAGATTTTATAAATCAAATCTTATTTTTTTCATGATCAACAAGACCAACCACCCCTGTGGAATTAAGTTCTTAATGCGTTTTGGGAAATTCAATGGTGATATGGATTGATCAAGAGGCTACGATTGCTTCAGAAGTTCTTATATGATTGCATTGTTTCAGAAGTTCTGCTATGATTTCATTGCCTCCGGTGATATATGGATCAAATTATGTTGGTCTTTACTCTGTTCGTTTCTCTAATACCATGTAAAAAATCTTTGAAAATTTTGCACTGCTGTAGTGAATAATTCTGAATCTAAATTATAACACAAAGACACATAATTTATCTACTAATTACAGCAGAATAGAACATAATTAAATAACAATAACACAATCGCAAAACACAATTTTTCTAGACAACTCAATTAGGAAAACTCTCTCTTTGATTGATAATTATATTTATAGAAAATGAGCAATGGATTTCTTACTATACAACTTTGTTTCACTGGAAAACAATCTAGTTTTCTTTACTTGTCCTAAGCTTGAAACACCTGCAAGACCCTTCATCTTCTTCCCTCAATCTATGCACATAGGCTTCTCCTATTTATTAGGAATACTATTTAATTTCCATGATCTTGGGTCTAGGATAGAATCTCATAATCTCAACAAAAGCTACTTTGCACAACGGAAAATAAATAACAGTAAATCACACATGCACAAGTATAGACAACTTTTTACAAAAATATTGTACAAATATGTACAGCCTAATCTTTTTTATATTAAATCAATATGAATAATACAATAGTCTATAGAATACAAGATACACTGAAAATCATGTTGTAGACTCTTTGTCGTATCTTGTCCTATCGGTCCCTCGCTCAAGTTAAGCTCTCCAACTTCCCCTTAGTCCATCAAAGGACAACACATATAGCCTCCAGGAGGGATGACACCTATCACTACTGCAAGTTGCTTCTGCGTTAATGAACATGGGCTCATCCAATATTCTCTTCTAAGTTGGTCAATCCCTGAGCTCCAATCTACCTTCTAGTAACCTCTTTCATCCATCAAAGAGCTACACATAGGCTCCCCAAAATTCAGTGGTCAAACTCTTTTTATGACTATTACTCACGGGTTACTTTGGGTAGCCAACGCACTGCCCTCCATCAGTCCAATGGTAACCAATCCAATCACTACAATATCTACTCCTAGGAGGGACTTTCAACCATCAAGAAAAGTCCTCCAAATGGCTCCTACAAGATTCTAGTCAAACTAATCCGAAAATGATCCAATAACAATGATCTAACACCTATAAGAACGTATGAAAGTACATACCTTTTCTTATTGTTTAAGAGTCTGTTTCTCTACTGTAAACTTTGATTTAGTTAGGGAAAGATCACAATCGCTCCGAACCCTTCATTTCTTCCCATAGTTGCTGTCTACATTTGCAGTAGTCCTTTCTTTAGATGTCATGCTAGTATGCTGCAATTTTTGGTTGTTTCAGCCCTCATATAGACCTCGACCCTCCTAATAATTGCGTCATTCTTTAGAATGGCTCCACAGGGCTATGACAACCCTGTTTGAGGACAATCCACCCATAAACAAGCCCCAAATCACTCCAAACCTTGGCACCTACTCCTCAGTCCTCCTAAACTACAATTCAGTCATAAAAAAAAACCCCTAACAGGCCCTCAAATCCTCGTTGGTTTCCCTCCTTTTCCTATGGCCAATACAAAATAGGTATCCTTCCTTCAATGAGTTCTTTTTGTGTTGTGTTTCTCACTTCAGATGAGAGAAATGACACTCTAATCACCTAATATTTATATCCAATATGAGGGCGCCAACAAAATGCCATCATAGGGCTTGAAAAGTTTTCATAAGGCTTATTAAATAAATCTGACCTTGACCTTGTGCCACCATGCCCACACATAAATTTCAAAAATTGATAACTCCATTTATACAACTCAGAATCAGATGATTTTCGTGCATCAAATTCTTCTCGGCAAGTATTGTCATCCTCATCCATCACATGTTGAAATGTGTCCATGGTTTTTTTCCCAAACAACGAAGAGTGAAATTTGAAAATTCCTAAAATCAGAATCCCTACTGTAGAAAATGATTAAGCTTCTCATATTTGCTAATTACTGAACAAATTATTTAACTCTTCCTACAATAAATATCGAAACTAATACACTGCAACCTTTAGCTAATTAAACTATAAGTATAAACAAGAAATTGATCAACAAATAAAATACAACATAATAACATCGTTATTTTTGGACAAATGTCCAAAAAAAAACCCAATGCTGGAAAATTGATGCAACAACTCTGAGGGTTTTTATTATTAAGTAGTACTAATTTCTGAATAGAATTTCTAGATGCCTTCCCAACAATATAGTTACAGAGAATATCACTGAGAGAGAGAATTGTGAGATTAATTCACAGTATACTAAAAATATTGGTTGAATCAACCCTTAAATGTACAAACCTTGGTTGCCTCTTCATTAGCCCAATGTCTCACTATCTAAGGTCTGCATCACTCTTCTTGATTGATCGATTTTCCTATGAGATTCAAACTTCTTCTCTCCTAGGCTCACACCTTAGCTTCTAGCTTTTTAAATCTAACTCTCTAGGAAATTTAAGGATTCCCTTTAGGCTTCTATGTTTCCTCTACATGGCCCTGCTTGGCCCTGTGTCAGCCTCTCTAGCTTTTTGCTGCCTCTATTGTATCTCTCTCTGCCTTCTATGCTAATTATTCTTCGAATAATATCCCTTCCCCTCACTGCAAAAATATCACTTCGAATTTCTCTCTGGCAGCTATTCTACTTCAAAAATTCAATCTTCTAAACTCTACTTGATGTGTTCTCCAAGTTCCCATCAAGCCCCCTCTTATAATCCTCTCGTTGATCAATAAAAAACCTAGATTATATTCTAATCAATGACTAGGATCATATTAATATGATCTCCCCCTTCTTCTAGAAGCTTCATCCACATTTTACATTAATACCCATTAATCATTTTAATTTCCTATGTTTAGACTTAGGGATCCATTAGAAATAATTAAGTACTATAATAAAACTGTCTTCTGGTGGAATTTCCCAAAACAATTTATGGGTATTGGAGAATGCATGTGTCTAAGGCCCTCCATACAAATTTTGAGACTTAGAGCACATTCAATGCTTCCATAAATCAACAATCCCTCTTAGTGAGGAATATGCTCTAGTAATGCACCCTGCTGGAGCATCACCTTGTTCCATAACATCTCATTCTGCATTGTTGATGTCTAACATCCTATCCACCAACTATAGTGCAAATGCTACATCTATACTGCTACTAACCCTGCCACTTCCAACACTACATACATACTGCAACTCCCTCTGAAATTTTGTATACATGCTATTATTGGCCCTGCCACTACCAACACTGCATCTACACTACATCCTTCTCCAACTTCTACTTCTACTGCATCAGAAATGAAAAATAATCCCAAATACTAAACTAACTCTGTTCAATATGATGCATGTTGTTGCTGGAGTCTGACTGCTAGTAGTCTCTGTACTGACCCTCTGAAGCCTCTGCATTGCCGCTAACTCTGCTCTATGCCAACTTCACTATTACTAAATCTGCTATCTGCTAATTAGTCTCTGATGCTCCTATCCATTGTTGTTGTCACTCCGACACTCCTCTACAACAACTAACAATGGTCCATCCTGCTATTACTGATCTGGGCTCTCATACCAAGGTATTGATCCGAGAGGTGGACTCCTCAAGAATCTTGCCCATCTACAGTCACTTTTATGGTTTTTATTATTAAGCAATAGTAATTTATGAATACAATCTCTGGATGCCTTCCTAGAAATCCAGTTACAGATAATATCACTGACTCTTATCACTTATGGGAAATCCAAGCCCATAAGTGTCTCTTGTGGTGCTCCTCCCTCCAAACCCTTAACCTTAGGGCTTGGAGTACCTCCCAAGCTACTTAGAAATCAACACTCCCTCTTAGTGAGAGAGGTACTTCCAATACTAGGAAGTAACTCATTATCATCATCACTACTCGCAACACTTTCCCAACCCTTGGTGCTCACCACTGCAACAATCATCGTAGCATGAACTATGCCTCTCTCGAAAGTGTCACTTCCACTGGAAGAATCATGCTTCTTATTCTTCTCCTGTATCATACTCCATGATTTCTTCTTGGTAGATGTGGAAGCACCCTTGCTCCCAACTCACAACGCATTCTTCTTGGGCTGCAAAGTCTCCCTCTGGATCTACAAGCTTCTACTAGAACTCAACTCCCTTTGAGACTCTGGAACTTGGACCTTCTTCTCTAGAACTTGTACCTGTACCTCTGAAGCTTTCACCTGCACCCACTTCTCTGGACCCTGCACTTTCTCCACATGCTTCTTCTTCCCATGATCCATAGGCTTTCCCACTAGCTTGTATAGACCATGCTGTCTAACTCCAAGCACAATATGTGTGGAGCTAGAGCCTCTATATGTGAGTCCTAGTACAAAAAATGCATCCTAGACCTATCTTGTCTCCATCCTACATGGCACAACACCCAATCCTTGGTTCTCCTTCTGATTGTTGTCAACCAACACGATGAGAAACTTCTAGTCCCATTCAACTAGAGTCTCGAAAACCTCTTGTGACCATGTCATATGTTTCAAAGCACCATTGTCGACATACCATCCATCCTCCTGGATAGTACCTTTTGAGAAATGAGAGATCATAGAAAATTCATCCTCCTCCAATCTCCTGGTGAGAACATCTATCTCAACAGAAGTGGCAACACTAATGACTTACTTCCCTTCCTTCTTCTCTTCATCTCCCTTCTTCTTCATTGGACATCTTGACAAAAAATGACCCATATAGCCATAGTTTAAACACTTTACTTTACTCAAGTCCTTATTCTACTTACCCTTCATTCATGCTGCAAATTCCATGTCATCATCTGAAGGCCTCTTCTTTGGATGAAGATCCTTGTCTCGCACCACTTCCTGAATGAAGTCGTCCGACACCTTATTCCACTATGGAAAGATCTCTCTAGAAATAATCCCTTTGATGAAGGGATTCCATTCCTTTGTGAACCCTTTCAAATCTATCCTCACCATATTAGAATCAGAAATAGTCACACCGAGGATAGCAAAATCATCTTTGACCTTTGAAAATCTTGTCAGATACGAAGTCACTCCTTCACCTTGTATCATCTTGGTGGACTTCCACTTATCCTCCAATACAAATATTCGGTTCTCATTATTAATCTAGAACAAATTTTGAAGATCCATCCACATCTCATGTGTAGTGTTCCTCCTAGACATTTCCAACTCCTTTGGGTCAGTTGGCTTCTTGATGGTTTACTCGGTGAACTTCGAGATCTTGTTGACCTGCAATACCAACTTGATCCTTTCCTTCCATGGAATATAGTTGGACAACTCCTCAAACCTATCATCATACTAGAGACCAGCCTACAATTTCAACATTGTCTCTTACAATGTGACCAACTCCTTCTTGAGTTGTACTTTGGTGTGCACACTCTAATTCACTCTCTTCCAAAGTAGCTCAG
The DNA here is from genome assembly GCA_000404065.3 of Pinus taeda. Classification (NCBI taxonomy): domain Eukaryota; kingdom Viridiplantae; phylum Streptophyta; class Pinopsida; order Pinales; family Pinaceae; genus Pinus; species Pinus taeda. The sequence continues at coordinate 57,661 of APFE031141861.1, read as the reverse complement.
ACATCCTCTGATACCATGTTGAATTTCCATGATCTTGGGTCTAGGATATAATCTTAGAATCTCTTATGCTACAAAAATAAGAATCTCAAAAAAAGATACTTTGCACAATGGAAAATAAATAACAGTAAATCACACATGCACAGGTATAGACAACTTCTTAACAAAAATATTGTACAAATATGTACAACCCAATCTTTGTTAAACCAATCTGAATAATACAACAGTCTATGGAATATAAGAAACAATGACAGTCATGTTGTAGACTCTATGTCGTATCTTGTCTTCCATGTCCTTCACTACTGTTCTTCTCTCTAGCTTCCCCTTAGTCCATCAAAGGAAAACATATAGAGTCTCTAGGAGGGCTACTACCTATCATTGCTGCAAGTCGCTTCTGCTTCAATGAACGTGGGCTAATACAATATTATCTTCTAGGCTGGCCAATCCCTGAGCTCCAATCTTCCTTTAGTAGTTTATTTCTTCCATTAAAGAGCTACACATAGGCTCAACAACTTCACCCAAACTTTAGTGGTCAAACTCTCTTTATGAATTCTAGTCACAGGCTAGTTTGGGTAGCCAACACGGTGCCCTCCACCAGTTCAATGGAACTCAATCCAATCACTGTAATATTTTCTCCTAGGAGGGACTTTCAACCATCAAGAAAATTCCTCCAAATAGCTCCCACAGGCTTTTAGTCAAACAAATCCAAAACTGATCCAATGACAAGGATCCAACACCTACAAGAACATACCAAAGTACATACCTTTTCTTACTGTTTAAGGGTCTATTTCTGTGTTGTCAACTTTAGCCTAGTTAGGGAAAGACCATAGTCAATTCCAACCCTTGTTTTCAACCCATATTTTCTCTCTACGACTGCAGTGGTCCTTTCTTGAGAGGACATGCTAGTATGCTACAATTTTATGTTTTTCTAGACCTCATACAGACCTTGACCCTCCTTCTAATCTATTAAATTTTGTTCTCTTCTTAGGAAAATCACTTCAATGATCATGTTATCTCATTTATAATTCCAATTTAGTTCCATTAACAATCACAGAATCCATTATCACATTGATAGTAACTAAAGAAAGAACGTAGACAATAAATGCAGAAGACAAGAAAAAGACAAGAGAACATAGGATTGGCTCAAGCCAGAGAAAAACCACAAGAAGGGGAAAGACCTTGATAAATATTCTTATTAAATATATGAAATGTCCAGCAGAGCGAGATATGAGAATAACAATCTAAAGTCAAGGAATACTAGCCAATTGATCTAACAACACAACCTTTAAACAAATCGATGGTGTACACAAGACTGCAATCATAATATACTGAAGAGGGTTAAGGATGCTAGAAAATAACTGATGACCCTTCTAACTAAATCATAATTCCTCTTCTTAACTATAGCTTTGTTTGACAAGAAGGATGATACCCTTTTCTAGTACCTAGGGTCAGATTTGTGGCTCATCTTGTAGCATCATACTTTCAAAAGTTTGTGGCCTTTCTTTGAGTTAAAAAGCAGCGAAATACTCTATCAAAATATCTTGAATACCTTCCTGTGCCATACAATAGATCACTGAGATGCTCCACAAAGAACTCTGATCACTAATTCAAAGGTTACACTCTTAGTCTAGACAATGGTGTACTACTTGTGCCTGCAGTTTAAAGAGGAGACCCAACACTAGGCCTTTTTTCCCTTCAACAAGATACTCCAACCTTGTTGTAGCTACAACAAGCTCTACGACCCAGAACAAAAGGTAAATAATAGTAGAAAGTAACACCGAATCACCGACATTTACCACAAATGTCTCGACCTTGTTCCTTCAAGAGATCTGCACCAAAACATAAAGACAATCCTCTCGGTCCAATGACATTCCCAAGGTAGATACTGTTCAGTCATATATTCTCAAATGAGGATGGAGGGTGACTATATATATATACAAATATATATGATGATTTTCCCTTATGGAGGTTAGCTGACCTTAACACTTTGGAGGAAAATTCAAATTTCAAATTTTCAAAGTTTTCCCTCCTTGATAAGGTTATTCCATATAGAGCTTCTTTTGAGTGAATAAGTGCATTTTCTTATCTAAATTTAGTGATCCTTAGGTTAATTTTTATCCTATCGAGAAGAGGAACTTAATGCAATGATTATATTTACCAAATAAGTTGTCCAAAGTGGAATTTGGCCCTAGTTATCAATTTTAACACTCCCTCTCAACTAGGGATAATTCCACCTGTCAAACCATTAATCATTATTACCGATCATTATTCTATCCTATTGCCATGAACCATCTCCGTAACTCATCTTAACTCTAGAGTGAATCACAAGACCTTGAATCTTGTCTCTGCTCTACTCCAATGAACACTAATGTAATAATGAAGAAGAATTGATCGAGAGTGAGTCACAAGACCTTACAACTCTCCACTGACAAAAGTTAGTCCAAAGGTAAAACCTCAATCAGATTTGATCCCAGATCAAGTTGAAAAACACACATACTAGTCATAGGGAGTACGACAGTACCCAATCCATCCATCAGTAGTGCTATGGTCCCTAACCACTTTTCCCAACACATTGGCCATATGAGAGGTACTGCCCATGTGTCCCAGACTACATGGGTAGGATGATACTGAATCAATAGTAGGGAAATAATATATCAAATCCTACTCACAACCACACATAGGGAAAGGAAGAACCACATCCTACAATCGCACATCATAATCACACGTAGGGAAAGGGTGAATCACATCCTACAATCACACATCACATTCACATGTAGGGAAAGGATGAACCACATCCTACAATCACACATCATAACCACATGTAGGGAAAGGATGAACCACATCCCACTGACATCTCAACCAACAATCGTAGGGAATGAGAATGCTACATGTGGGGAAAGGATGAACCACATCTCACCAACATGTCAACATATGCCTATATGCATCTCTCATCGAGGTACTCGTAGGAGAAGGTGAACCACTCATCCTGCTCATATGCCATAGGAGAAGGTGAACCACTCATCCTATGCATATATCATCAACAGTAGGGGAAGGTGAACCACTCACCCTATACAAAACTCACCACTAGGGAAAGGTGGACCACTTAACCTATGGTCACTCATAGCTCAATAAATACCTCAAGCCCCCAGGAGCTTCTAGAGCTTAATGTCCAACTCCAGCGAGACCCTCTTAATAGGGTCTATCCATGATTCCCAACCTTTCTCTGAATAAAGATAATCTTAACCTTACCAAGAGGCAATGTTAGGATGAAAATAATCTTCTCCTTTAATCAATGTGAGTGAAGCTTGGTATCTCTCCAATGTATGATATCAAAATAAAGTGGTACCCAAGGCTTGCAGCTATCGTGGAACATGGATTTTCTGAAGAATGAATCCCACTCAAGAATATCACAGTATACAACTGTAATTATTAGTACATGCTTAAATATCTCACTGAAGAGCTTCCTCAACCAACTATCTTCCTAATAAGCCATAATCACTGTTATATACGTACAACCTTAATAATTCTTCAAGAGAAACTGAATAGAAATAGTTGTGCTCTTCCCATCCATGATACTGCCACTCGAGCCAACATGTGAATATCCAACGAATATTAGATTTCAACAGTGAATCAAAGATTATAGATAATAGGATCGTAGAGATATCTCACTAACCAGTTATCCAATATATAAGAGGCTCATCCATAGATTGATTCATAGCTTTCATAGCAAGACATATGACTGATAGGGTGTTTATCAAGAACACCAGGGATCTCACAAGATATACATATGTTGATTCATCAGACCTTTAAGTTCATGAGATACAATATCAGGGCGATGTCTTCCATTTCGAATTTAAAAATCCACTCCCTCTTATATTGATAAACAAGAGCATCACAAATCGGACATTACCAGTAATTGCATCCTTTTAGTCCAATCAAGTTTTGTTCATAATTTCTTCTTAAATATAGAGAAAGTGACCTTGCCAAAACACAATCATCGATCCATCCATGACTTTCACCTTTTCTTCTATAGACTCTTAGGTCCATGAGGCAAAGTATTTAATCATGCAACTTCTATGCAGTATTCCAAGTAATAAGGATATCTCAAGGAAAAATTAGAATCATCAACATTAGGCAAGACAATTCATACTTCTAGGGATTCTATAGCTCCCTCTAATGCTTTTCTTCACATGATCATCTAGCTTTAAATCATGAGCTTCTTATGTAAGGAATGAGACTTTCCACGAGGAAAATTCAACAGTAGGCTTCTAGGAAGTTGCTTTAGATCATAGATTCTTCAACCAAAGTGAAGAAATCCTCCCATGAGGTCATTCGAGACCAACTTCATTATTTTATATGACAAAAAACAACACATTAAATCACCTGATTCCCATCAAGATGCCAAAATCAGGGCTCTCACATTTCCCTCTACTTATAGGGCTTAATTATGATAAATACTTTTCCATGCACACTTTTCTTCCAATGCTTTCTTTATGAGGCACCTGCAGTAGTCATAGAAAAGTAATGTCAACCACAATATGATAATAAACCATCATTAATGATTATGAGGGATTGACATATAAGCTCTAAATATTTCACAAGATTTTTTATCTTTATGATTATAAAGGTTTCTTGCAAGCTCCTATACTAGGTTGTTATGTTACTTTTCTAACAGATCTTCAAATGTGTTGCACCCTTTGGTGAAGATAAAGATGTTTCCATTTCTTTTGATGAGAGATCCATGTAACTTCTTTATAGAAGAAAACCTTTGAAAGGGTGACAATCAATCTTTCCAGAGTTCATATCTGTCTTGTTCACAACCTCGATTGTGAACAAGAGTGTAACATTGACATCAATTTATAGGTAATGTATCGTATCACCATTGCTACTAAGAAGTATCCATGTCATAAATAATGTTCGACAATTAATAGTGGCGAGCTTGAGGTGACATGCATAGAATAGTACCACGTACATATAACTATGAGGACACCAAGAAATATCACTGCTCAAGCTTCTATTTTTTTTTACTTTTATGATAGCTTTATATTTTTCAAACTTCTAGGAGGACCACTTCTTCTTGAGAGATGACTTCAGTAGAATTCCTACTCTACTACTTGATGTTGGGTATGGAAGATTTCAGGGAGACTAATTCTCCTCAAAATGAGAGAGGATTGTCTTTGCAAAAATCAAATGCTTCCAATGCTTGTGACCAAAAATTTATTGAGGTTTATTTCTCATATCACAATGAATCTACTGTAAATCAACATCTCCACAGTTTGAATCACCTTATATAACGAGTTTGAATTGCGAATATATATATATATATATATATATATAGGTCACTGTAAGAAGTGCAAGATTCATACTATCAACACATTTCTTATCACTGCATTAGTCTCCATATATCTTACTACCCTCATCTAGGAAGGTCACTGACATTAGAGTTTATGAGGTTAAAATAGATTATTTTCCAGAATTTAAATCATTGTTATGCGTTTTGCTTAGTGTTACTATCCGTATGACATATACATTGCTAATACCTTATTCATTGTGTCATGGATTATATAGGATGACCACGAATTGCCATTAACAAAGTCTAGAGTGCAGGTTTGGAGG
>APFE031141861.1:22204-42838 GCA_000404065.3 Pinus taeda | reverse complement strand
AGTTGGTGAAAACAATAGGTAACGGTATTATTTTTATTATAAGTGTACTTAAAAATCAATATATGGGAATATTGTCATGTAGGAAATTAAATATATTTTGAGAGGTTGAATGTATGAATTCTAACTACATTTAAAAATCTAAAACTATACAGGTGGAAGGAGATGGAAAGGTGTTTAATACACTTAAATGGATAGCATGTGGCCCCAAGATATTCGTGAATAAGTACAAGGGATTCCTAACCAATGGTTACAGGTTCCATACAAAAAGCATAGAGAATGAGAGAACTGCCCAAAATAATGGTGTGTGTATGGAAGCTCAAAGAATGATGAGGTCAAGTTCTAGAAATGCAAACCCTATACTTAAAAACACAACATTTTATGGAGTGGTAGAAGAAATAATTACATTGGATTATTTTTTTATGGAGTACATTTTTCAAATGTAATTAGATTGATTATACAAGAAGAGAGGGATCAAAACTGATGATTTGGGTTTTACAATGGTGAATATGAAGAAATTATTAAGTACAAATTATTGGCAAGATGATCCATTTATTATAGCATCGCGATCTAAACAAGTATTCTATGTATAAGATCCAGTTGAGACTAACTGGTATGTAGTGTTGACATGTCCTCCAAAAGGATTGAGAAATAATACATCATATGAACCTGAGTATGAAGAAATGTCACAGGTTGTAGACTTTTAAGAAACAAAATGTGTAAGTGAAGAAAATATCGATGATGTCGATATCAACATTGACGTGAATTTGGATTATGTCCATTCAGATTATGAAGGAATATGGTTGAATATTAAGAAATTAAAGATATCGATTTTTCTATTTTGTTTTGAGAACTCAAAAATAGATATTTGGTTATGAAGAGGGATTCCTTTGTTTCCTATTTAGAAAATGTTTTAGACCCATTTAGTAGATCTATTTTTAGTCCTTGCCTACGACAGAGACTATTTTTTTCGGCTTGCACCATTAATCTTGTGAAATTGAACACATAAAAATTTGTATATGTGTGAGTTTCTGTAGCTTTTATAATTATATTTTTTAAGATTGAAATGATAATTTTCTATATTATTAATAGACCAAAGCCCTAAAATTTACTCATTTAAAAGAACCTAGAAATCCCAAATTTCTTGTGCACATGCCATTTCTTTAGCATTCTTCTGCAATTGTTGGTTGCAAAACAAACTATGTAGTTGTGGGTTGCAAAACAAACTATACAGTAGTGGGATTCAAAACAAACTATGGAGATAGAGGAGTGCAATTACTAGGAGGGAAAAAAGGGATCATAAATAATCAGAGCATATTACTGTTAGACAAGGCTACAACAAGTGCACTAGATGGACAACTGGAGGATTAATTAGTTCAAGCATAGTTAAGCTAACCATTTTGCATTTTCCTCCATGTAGGTTGGAAAAAACAAGGATGAACATTTACAAAAATGTAATTGTCATTCTCATTTCCCAGTTTCTCTGCCAACACTATTGTAGGATAATATATGCCTTCAATCTTAATATTTCTTATTTTATTTCCTAAAGGTTCTATCTTTAAGAGATTGCATAGTCTAATAATTTTGTGTTTTCTTGCTAGTCCTTGAGATAATAATGAAGTTTATTTCATCTCCATTCTTGATGTTTACTGGTGCTTTAAAATATTACATTGCCATTCTGATATATTAGGGATTTAGATTTGCAATTCCAATATTCTTGTGCTTCTTTATGTATCGTCCATCCATGGTGTGATTTTTTTGCTCCAGTTGATAAATTTCTTCTTCCAACAGTTAGAAAAAGAAAAATTTCATTGTAAAATTTCCAGTAAAGTATAGTTGCTTATTACCTTGGAAACTATGTAGGTGGCTGATAAGGATGGTGGATTTATTTCAAAAGGTAACCTGGAAAGTGGTGCAAGCTATGTAGTGGAATTGGGTCTTCAAACTATGGTGTGCTCTATCATAGTGGAGAATATGAGTCAGCCCGAAGAATTTCTTATAGAGGTCAGTTAATTTCATAGATTAACAGGGTTTTTATATTGAACTCAATAACTCATTTTTTTTTTATTTTGAGACATGGTTTAACGTTGTCATGTTATCTTCTATTGGTTTTCACCAATATTATAGATGCTTTGTGAGGAGTGGGGCCTCTTCCTTAAAATATATGACATCATTTGAGGCTTGGGGCTTAGATTTTAAAGGGAGTCATGGGAGCTCACAGTGACAAGATATGGGCTCACTTTTTTGTTGAGGTAATGCCATGATTGCAAACAATATAATTAACTCTCAATTATTTGATTCCATGTAAAGCTTCCTCTTTTATTATTATTTGGTTACTTGAGAAGACCATAGAATTCAAAGATTTGAATTTGGATTTACAATGAGAATAGGCTATGCAATTTATTTTAAGCCTGTGTGTGTTTCTGGATTTGGAGAAAAGTGGCAAACCAAAAAAAGTCCTATGGTTGATGCTTAATAACTAACACGTAGAGAATGTTCTTGGGAATTTCATTGGGTAGGGTTGTAGACCATAAGATAATCTAGCCATCAACCTCTATATTTGACCATATGTTCTCTATGTTTTGGCATTTAAAATTATGAAGGCACCCTAGCGTGATTTGTCATGTTGTGGAATTTGGCAGTTTCACAATATTTTTGCACAGTAGTGGCTTCTTGGATTGGAAGTGAAACTCTAACAATGTAAAAATATTAATAATGTTCTAAGAACCACACATAAATTTTAAAATCACAATTTTGATCTTTACTGAGCCCTGGACATGCATGTTACCTACACTTAGCAAGAGACAAGGTAAATTAGTGAAATTGTTTTGGTAGACTTAGTACTCTCACTTGAAGGTTTACATTAGAATTATGGAAGTGTAGGAAGATGCACAAGGAGAACTAATGTAGCACTATATTTAATGACTTATCCATAGGTACATTTTCAGGAGGTTGTGTGTAATCAGGCTAGGCTGTAATGCAGAGTTTAACTTGAGAAATACAATTTTTCCACTTGGCATGCAATTTTGACAGATTGAGGTGCATGATAAGTATGGAATATGATGTTTCATGGCACATAGGACAGCCCCTTTTCCTTATCGTCCATTAGGTTTGCAATTTATGTACATGGCATGCAATTGTTATGCAATTGGACATTTTGGTACTATGAAAATAATAGGTAGAAAGCAAAGTTGGTCTTACAAAAAGCATATTTTGGCCCATGGGAGTATAAATTAGGGTAGGAGATGGTGTTGGTGAACAATATGAGTAGATTCCTCCTTAGACATGACATGGAAAAAAAATCATCATAGAGGCTAACTTGGAAACTTACAAAGAGTCACCTCCAAGCATGGGATTGGTGATCAACTTTCACTTCGCCAAACTCAAAGATGGCATATTGCGTGGTACGATACTTAACAGTTTGGGAACTTGTATTTTAACGATTAAGGCTGAGGAGGAGGATTTTCATCTTTGACATTGTAAAAATGATTAATGTTGAGGGCTACAAATTACTTCCTTAATTACCAATGGATGAGAAGAATGATGATAATCTTTGATTTGATCAAAGTGATAATATATATTTATTGGAAAATAAACTTTAACTTTGAAAAATGGTAAATGTTAGAAATTAGATAATCATTTTATACTTTTTAAAATAATCTACAATGAGGATATTGTAAAATCTATAAATAGGGGGAGGAAATGATTGCGTGAGACAGGTCTTAAGGTGCAATAATGATCACATCTTGATGACACTTAGAATTATTATAAAACTATATACGAATGTATGATATATAATTTATGAATGTGTCTATGAGTGTTGTGTTGATGTGTATGTTGGTGACAATATATCTTTGAGTTGTGCTTTTCTTTGTCTTGCTTAAAGGGATTCCTTGAAAGATAAACATATTGGTGAACATAAGTAAATAATATGAACTGTAATGAAAATCTGATATGAATATGCTATTAATTGGGGTTCTAATACCAATGATATGAGCCAACCCATAATTCTTCTATTATAATTGAAATTTGAAATAAACAAATTCTAGAAGTAGATCTGAAATCTGAAAAATAAAGCAGACCAAAAATCAGAAATTAAGAAGGCCCAAACTGTAGCAAAGAATTGAATAATTATGAAATAATAGCAAAGATATAAGACAAGCAACAACAAAAAATACTAGTGATTTCAACTAGAACTACATATTGACTTTGAATAACAAATGTAAATGTTAGCAGGAAGTAGTTTGTAGCTGAGTAACCTAGAAAATAAATAAGATACAAAGGAATTCTTCTGAGAAGGTATGGACGTCAACTCAGGTCCCATCAACAACAATATGGATGTTTCCTACCCCAAATAGTCTCTTCCAAAATCCAGGCAATAGCACACTTCACAAACAACTTTGTCAAGGTATGGATGCCAACTTAGAAGCAAGGCAGTATGGATGCTACCCTTTCCCCTAATGGTCTCTTTCAGAATGCCTTCATAAAAATCCTCTACTCCAATGTCTAATGGTAATTTTATGGTTAGCCTTCCTACTTTTTGTAGAAAACAGGAGCTGCAAACTTTGATTAGTGACATTTATGAGTGAAAATTGTAACCGAATATGCATGGAGTTACAAAGGATTTTATGATGAGAGAGACATAATTTTTAGCTTTTCAGGTTACTTTGAAAATGTTTACACCATGTTTGGGCCTTGGGAGTGCTTCATGAGATGTGGGGTACATGGTGTATGGTTGGACCATGCTCTTCCATAATGGACTTGGACATTGGAGGTGGTTTACTATTTATTGCTAGACCTTGTTTGGATGTTTGAAAGACATTCTTCCTTGAAGTGTTGGATAAGTATGGAGCTTGGTGACTTCATGTTGTTGATGCATGAAGGGAGTTTATGTGCTTGGAGTAGAGTTGAGTATTTCAGAGGAGGTTATTGAGCCCTAGATAGCATGGGGTTTCTCGGTTTCTTACTTGGAGGTTTACACTTGACACGTGGACTCTTGGGTTGAGGGAGTGGATATGTAGGTGTGGGAGTCCTTAAGGTGACACATGACCTTTGATATGCATTTTCCTTAAGGAGACACATCATGACCATGGAGATGCATTGGAGCTTTGGAACTTTGGAGGATTGTTGGACCTTGGGGAGTAGTGCTTATGTCATGGAGGCCTTGCATGTTAATCTTAGTCACCTTTGAGCCTCACACATGTCACCTAGAGTAGAGTGCTTCACATGGGTGGACCTACTTGTGTCTTTCAATTTTTCTTGTAGTGGACTAGGTCCACTTGTTATTGTAAAGCCCCTTTACCTCTCATATAAATAGAGGAAGGAATGAGTTGTTATTATAGTTGATCATGCACTTGTGCATATTACTTTTCATACTTGGGTTAGAGATGTAATATCAATGCTAATTTCTCTCTCTCTCTCTCTCTCTCTCTCTTGTTCAACATTCTTTGTACTTTATGTGTTTTTGTCCTAAGGTGCTGGTGTTTCTTGGAGCATTCACCTAAAAACTTCATATAAATAATAAAGAAATGAAACCCATGAACAAAATCACAACCTATCATATAATTCTCCATTCTTTCAAAAACCCTAGATGTGGAAACCAAGAGAAACCCTATCTCCACCAAGTATACTCCAACAATCAATCTTTTTGAAATATCTTTGGTGGAGCTAAGGTTTCTATTAATTTTCTCTATCTAAGATTTTGGAGAACTTAGAGAATTATATGATGAGTTGTGATTATGTACATATGAAGTTCTCAACTATCCAAAATTGTGTTATTTTAGATTTGACTTCCAGCTTACCACTACCTAGTATACTTTGTCACTCCAATAAATTGTGTTATTTATAATATTTGACTTCCATATTTTCATAAATATAATATCCTCAAAATGATAGTTGAACAATTCCATATTCATAGTTATATCATATTCCAAGAATATATACATTTTTTGTATGGATAAATAATTGTCTCACGAACAACAATCACATCACATGTAGCAATGGAACTTGGTTGGGGAGGATATTAATTTGTCCTCTCAAGTTCTTGAGTTCATTCTACTGCCAATGTAAAAGTTTTTGTAGCATAAGCTGGAGGAAATAATGGTCCATATCCCCAAAAAAATGGTACCGTTTAGTCCATGGATAAATTTAGTAGAAGCTAGTGTGGATGTTCGTAGCTACAAAAATACACCTTTTTCTAGGAAGTGGAAAATCTCTTCCAGGGATTAGGATTTCACCGCCGACACAAAAAGGCCAGTACTATGCTCTCGTTGTAGGAACTTATGCAATGATAAATTTTTCTTATGTGATATCTAGTATGTTTGACTACCAAAACCCTGAAGCTTTTAACAAGACTATGATTCAGTGAAACATTCTAGTTTGTGGATATTCATACAACTTTGCATATGGTGTTGCATCTGCAAGACATCTATCAAAAAATACAAAGAGTTTAGGTGCAGTTGGGTTCATTTTTCCTTTGGAGAATCCATCTCTGGGAGCTAAATTTGATCCATTTCCAGTCAGAATTCCAGGTCCATTTGTTAGAAAATAAGTAGATCAAACATAGATTCTTCTAGATTACCATAATAGATTAACAATAAGGGATCCATGAAGTCAAATCACAAGGTTTGGAGCTAAGGTTTCCATTGGAAATAGGTTGAAGCCTATATATATCAAGGTATAACTCCCCAGCTAGCATTTTATTCTTCTAGAGGGCCAGATATTAAGGATTCCAACTTTCAAGAACCGATGTTTTAAAGCCAGATATTTTGGCTCCTGGTTCTCTAATATGGGCAACATGGTATCCTAATGGCACTGATGAAGTCAATTATCAAGGAGAAGGATTTTCCATGATATCAGGGACAAGCATGGCAACACCGCATATAGATTGCGTTGCAACTTTGGTGAAGCAACAAAATCTTGATTAGAGCCCTACTGCCATGAAGTCAACATTACAAACAACATCAACAGTCATTGACCACATGGGGAAGCCCCTGCAAGCACAAAATCAATCTTTTCAAAAGTACTTGTTTTTTTCAAATATTTTAAATTCCAATCGATTAAATGTGTTTTCTGTTTTCACAAGATAATTTTCTAATTAATGTAAATTTTACACATGAATTATAAAAAACCCTTAGTGATTGAGTATGATTATACACATTTTTCTTGGTATATCTTAGGCACTTGAGAGGATAAATTAATATCTTCCCAACGATACTCAATAACTAAGGATTTTTGATAATTTATCTCTATATTGGACTCTTTAAACTTTCTCAATTAGTAGCAAATAATGATTGTTAAAATCTTCGATACAAACTTCCACTTATATTATTATGACCACTTACAATTACCATGAGTCACTATTAGTGGCTTGCTTGTCATTCCAAGCACTATCATGATTTTAGATGCACATAATTACTATCCTTGTGGACTTTTGTTCCTCTCTTACCATATGCAGACCAGGAAAATTGATGGGTTCCAACATATCCCTAGTTTAGATTTTCATTAATTTTATAAAATTCTTATGCCTTCCACATGAAGAAGAGGAACAACAATATGACATGCATACTAAATTTTTTGGGACAATTCTTAGAGATATTTCCTTAAACTTGGAGTTGTATTTATCCATGAATTTAATTTTTCCCTACTGACACATCACAATATTCTTATTTCTAAATTTAATATATTCTCTTACACATTTCTTACATCTACGACACTCTAATTTTCCAATTGGGCATAGTTGAAGAATTTCTAACTCCCATCTTACTTATGCTCACAACACTCTCATGAACTTAGAAATACCACTTTATCATTTATGTTTTATTTAATTACATGAATTTCACTAGTCATCTAAATGGTTAAACCTCAAAAATGTGAATCGAATCAGAACTAGATAAAAACTGGTTGACGAAAAAATACATAAATTATTCAAATTTAGTAAAAAACCATATATATTGATGTGAATCCATATGAATCACAACCATTATACAAAAATATTTCCATTTAACTTGAGTTTTCCTCGAAACAGATTTGGAGGTTTCCCAACATGAAATTCTTAAAGAATATGTTTTCTTGAAGCCAAGCTTGCACCATATCATAGTTAAAATCTAAAGCCTTTGAAACCCTTAAACCAGGCACTAGTTATTGGACATGGAATCCCCCCAAGGCATGCTTTGGGGCTTAAAGTCCAAGTTTTGACCAAATCCTTTGTAAAATATCTGCGAATTGTGGGCATGAAGCGCGAAGTCATAATAGAGTCACAGGGTTGTCTACCCTTATTTTTGTAATGTAATGTCGGCTTGATAGACCTACCCATGGTCCACAGACCATGGTATTATATAAATAGAGTGAGGCTTTAAGTGTAGAAGAGAGCGTATCTAGAAGAAGCGTGATGAGTCTAAGAGATTGAATCGAAGTGTAAAGCGTGTTGTTGGATCATAGAGTAGGAGAAGGCTTTGTAGTTAAGTGCATAGAGGCCTAGTAGTCCACAGCTAAGTGTGAGGACCCCTGCAACTGAGTGCACAGGGTAGGTCGAGTCTGTAACCATTGGAAGAGTTAATAAAGATAAGTTTACAATATTTTTGTGTATCTTTTCCCGTTTAAATGTATTATTGGGTATAAATTGCAAGTGTACTATTTATTTGCTACGTGAACTTATATGTGTTGTATAAATAAATATAACGTAAGGCATCCATTTGTGCGAAGATAATTAACTAGTATAGGAAGATAAGTAAGATCTCAGGTGCAACTTAGTGGAATACTGCAGAGCGTTGCTCCAACAATGTGTAAGCCCCACATCCTATGGTTAGGTATGCACAAAGGCAAGTATATCAGGGCGTGAAGGCCAAGGAAGAGCATGAAGCAACCTACGCGAAGGGACTAACAGTTGGACCAGTTCAACCTCTCAGACATCTCACGGGTGCGGAAACCTGGTTCCAACACCCCCGCATACTACTTCGGGAGATACCTTAGTCTATGCTCTGCGAACTGTTGCCGAAAGCGCTAGTAGTACATGGATTTGTTTGGCTAATTAACTCCAAACCTAGGTTAGGCCCCAACAAGCCAACACTAGTCTTAGAATCCAATACCATACTAAGAGAATATTTGTGCTAAGAGAATTCACCATGCATTTACAACCACATTTTTTCTTAAGGGTGAAAGGGGTTTTGTGTCACATAACTATGTTTGAAGGACAAATATCCATATCATACAATAGAGGCAAGCTCTAAATGCTTGTTCTATAGCTAGAAGTATTGTTATGACATTGTTCACAACTTTGAAGTACTTTGTTGAAGGACTTTAAAAGGATGTAAAAGTGGTTTAGTGGGTCATAATGTTCAATGATGGGTATTATTGTGATATTATTTTCCTAGCACACTCCTACTAAATTGAAAATAGGTTTTTTTTGTTTATTGTTTGGGTCAAATATTGTAACAGCAACACTAGTTCATTAACTATGCTAAAAGCTCACTTTCTTGTTAGTTTGACCATGAATATCTCTTTCATAAAGAAATATTTCTTAGCTCTATTTACGTTATTGGTTGGATAAGAACATTTCTACACTCTCTTCATTGAATTTCCTAAAGTTTTTACATTTATATTTTTTGACAAAAAAGGGTTAACATCTTACCCTAGCTAAGTAAAGATTATTTAAATAACCTTCTAGCTTGGTTCCTTTTTGTTCCATATAAGCTTGGAAAAATGTCATTAATTTACATTGAACAATGTAAGAATTAGTCTTCTTAAACAATCAAGCCAACTCTTTCACTTTTCAAATTGCCTACCAGTTTTGGACATATTCTTTGAAATTTCTATGTTGAAGGTGTCAGATTTAAGTAAGTGATGCAGAATGCACACCTAGAGTTCTATTGTTCACCTATTAGACTAGTGAAAATTATAGGTAAGATTGGAAGGGCTGGACATGATTGTTCCAACCATACTCTTCTTGGCCTGCAATACATATATTCATAACACATACCTACAATACTATTTTTCACCTATTCGGCTAGTGCATATTGTAGGCAAATTGTAAGTGTTGGACTTCACTGTCTCAAGTTCACACACCAACACTAAAGATGCTATGTATTGTGTTCATCCTTAGATATGTTTGATATTGAAAGCTAACTGTTTAAATAAATGCATGTATAAAACTTCTATATTAGCAAATTAACCATCAATATTTTTTCCTAGCATTTTGGGCTGAAGTCATAGTAGTATGCTAAAAAGTGTCATTTTAATGTCTGGAAATTAGGATATATAAATGTGAGATATACATTCTACATCTTTGGGTTATCTCCTTTTCAAATATTAGCTTTTTTAGACTACATGTTAATTGTTTTAACTTTGAACTTTGAAGAAATTCCAGAATGGACTCCGTAAATACTCAAACGAATGGACTTCATAAGGAAGTGTTACCATAAATTGTGTTATTTCAAAGACTTGACTTCCATATTTTCACAAAATACAATGGCCCCAATAAATACTTATATGTATAGATACCTATGTTTAGGATTATATATGTGTTTGAGTGGTTCCTTTATGTTTTACTATAGTCTTGACGTTAACAAGCTTTAGCTGACTTTTTTCATCAATTGTTCATAGAATATGCAAAAGGAAATGGTTTTCAAAATGTGGCAAAAATTAAATTTCTCCTAACTTCTTTTTTTATTGTTCATGACAAGATAATAATGTTGTAGGAATGAGGTATCCTACACTCTGTTTCAATTTGTGGATTTTTTTTCCTCCCACTTTTTAATAAGGATGTAGATTACATTTTCATGTTGATGGTTTGTGCATGTATCTTATCTAGCCCCAAATGTTGGTAATGGATCGGACCTTGAGAAGTATTCATGGATGCAGAGTATCAGAGGTTAATGTTACAATACCACTTCCACCTGGTATCAAAAAAAATTTAATGTTCTGTGACATAAAGAAGAGTTATTTAATGACAGGGTTGAAAGGGCAACCTCATGTCTTAGTTCTAAGTCATTTATTTGCATTTCTTAGCTGTAAGTCATCTATTTGATTTTGAGCTTTATTAGATCAATTATTTCACTAAACCAATATGCATGGCCTATATTTCTCACCCAATGCTAGTTACTTGACATGGTTGATAAAACATTCAATTCTAGGCCATTTTTATTTTAAGCCAACAATTTTATTGATTAAAAAGATGTTCATATTTTGATTGGTTTACTAGGAGGTTGATTTAAAAATGTTTTGTAAATTTTATGTTGATGTTATTTTTTAAGGATGAGCTATTTGCACCAGTAAGGTTAGATGATTCCTAGAACATAGGTATACAACAAGCACATATTTGGCCTTTGTGGTAGTGCTTTCCTCTCAATGATGTACGAAAAGAACCCACTTAAGATCAGGGATGACAATTGATATCAATAATAGAAATGAATGCTAAACATTATAGATCTGCAAATATTGGTTGAAACAAGACCTGCCAAAATTCTTATCTATGCTACAAACATAGTTAAACAATGAAATAAAGAGTAATAACCCCAAAACATCCAATGGAAACCATATATGTAAAGAATGATTTTATTATAACACCTGTGAAAGAAACAAATATATGTTACCAGTCCCCCTCTATGGGATGGGTTCTTGGCTATCCTCAATCATCTTCAGCTTCTATAGAGTCTCTCTCCTCTATAATACATAAACCTAGCAAAAATATGGTGTGCAATAATCAAAGTTACAACAGTGAGTGCAACAATGAAAATAATCAGAAGTGAATAATGAATGGAAAATCCTTATTTATAACAAAATATTGAGTTTTCCTCGAATAATGAGCAATAATAAAATATTATTGATCCCATTCTTGTAATAACCACTTGGAATATTTTATTATATTTGTTTAGGAGGGAAAAATTATTTATACTTTTATTTAGAAATAATAAATAAATAAATGATTTATTTATTATCTCAAGGAATTAGTGAAGGAAAAATAAACAAATAATGATATATTTAATTATTCCTAATGGATTTAGTCAAATTTGACAAAGAATAAAAATGAATTAGTGATTAATTAATTATTCTTAGAGAAAAATAAGAAAAATAATGAATTAGATAGAGGCGGAATGACCTGTTATAGTGTTTTGTGAACCCAACATTTCGGACTGCCAAGTGAGTCCATCATCAAGGGATGCGGCAATAGATATTATTCATCTTTAATGATGAATCCATGAGCCACGTTTCATCATTAAAGTTGAATAATATCTATTGTAACATCCCCTGATGATGGACTCACTTGGCAATCCGAAATGTTGGGTTCACAAAACTCTATAACAGGTCATTCCTCCTCTATCTAAAACCATCCTCACCTGTATGGATTCATTATTTAATAATGAATTATCTGTTTATTTTTCATGTTTGGGTCAAATTTGACAAGGAATAATAATAAAACAATGTTTTAATTAATTATTCCTAGAAGAAAATCAAATATATAGTGATTTATTTAATTTTTCTTCATGGATTTAACTATAAATTGCTTAATAAAGGTGGTTTATTGGCTAATTTATCACAGTGAAAGCAACTTTACTAAGGTAAAATTGGCTTTACATGGTATACTTCGATCCATCTAGTAAATTAGGCTATATGATCAATTTTTTGGTGACAATACATTGCCCCCCAACATACGAATGTTAGGAGAAAAATATATGATCGAAGTACATTGTAAAGACACAATCACTTAGACAACACAGGGGAGTCAAGGAGAGAGAAAGATCAATGAAGATGAAGCTGAGAGAGAATAATGATACAGGGGGCGAGACTAATCCTTCTATGTTGTGGTATCGGACCTTAATGAGGCGGGGGAGCCATACCCATACCCGGCGAGATAACTTAGTACAAAAATAACGGTTTGCCTAGGAATATGAAACTAGAAAATAAAGTACATGCTAAATGGTACATGACACATTGGCATAACAGAGCTAGAAAATAAAACAATGTGTCCCATATATATAATGCGCCTGGTAAAAACATGAGCTAGGACTAAATACAATAATATCTAAGTACATGATATACAAAGTCCCTTCACACAAAAAATGGGTGCAAGGGACGGTAGAACAACCAAAGAAGCCTTGTTCAACAAGGGAGGGCTCTGAAAAATTGAATGGATCATCTAGAGGAGACTTGCATGCTATTAACACTACTATCGGTAGGAACTGAACCCATGTACTCTGTGGAACTGCATATGAGGCTGTAACATAGTAGTTATACATCCGGGCATGGGGGTGGCTACCTGAAGGGCCACCCCCTCATGCGGTCTGAAACATCTCACACACCCAGGAAGCACTAGTACAATATGCTGCATCATTGGACTATCAAGTGTATGGATCAAAAACATGAAACAACCAAGTCAAAGGGTAATAATGAGACCCCCTACTCAATCTAAGGCATTGAAGAAGAATGGAAGCTGGAACCGAGATACGTCGCCCTCTAGTTCATTCTTCTAGAATAAATGAGTTGATGTCGACAAAATAGGGCCCACAATAGATGAGGAAATGAGGATCCTCAACTAAAGCATGAGGGACAATAGTAATGTGACTGATGGACTGCCAAGGACAATGGGGAAAGCGGGACTAAGGAACAAACAAATGACTATGCTTGTAAGAGCATAAAGTGCATGGTTGACTTGGTAGCAACTGACCCAACTCCAGAGGGGATGGGGCCAGTATGACTAGATGCCAAAATGGGAAACATAGGATGGAGTACTATGAATGAGATGATGTAACATGAAATAGACTCCAAGGATGCAAGGGTGACTCATCGTGGATGCTCTGAACAAGGGTGACTCGATGACACTACCACAAAGATGAGGCCCAGTGTGGACCATGAAAACATGAGTAAATGATGGTTACTCAGGACAAAAATTGACATATGGTACAAAAAGTATTTAGGGTAGGTGGACCTCCAAGTACAAGTGTCACTTTATGACGAAAGTCAATTTTGAGGGGCAATGAAGAGACCTTCTTGGAAAAATGGTTTCCTGGTGAAGGGTTAAATCATCTAAAACTTAAGAAGACCCATTTTAGAGTTTGGTGAGATATTTCCAATGGTTTTGACAGTTCATCAACTGAGCTATGATGTAGTCGCAATGGGTGATAGCATAGTTAGGGATTTTTCTATGAAAGGACATTTTCCCTCTAATTTAGGTTCATTGTCCAAGTGAGTTGTGGTGAATTTGGAGACGAAGAAAAGGCCCTAAATATTATGTAGAGTGTAGGTGATAAACTAACCATCAGAACCAGGATCTATGACTTCTAGGTAGGTGGCCTTACTCATCTCTTTAATTTTAGTGGTTTATTTATTGATTTTTGGCATTTGGCAGCTCCCTGGGAGACCCTTTCCCTTGCTCAGGGTTGCATCACACTATTTGGGTCCAAAAGTGTGATCTGGCTTGCAAGAAACAACTAGAAACATGCGAGCTCACACTTTTTGGGCTGAAAACTGCGATTTGTGGCTGGAGGAAGGGTTGGTCTATTGGCCTAGTGGCGGTTGCATACTGATCAATGTAGTTGGTTGTTTTCTTTTATGAACTAACAAGACATGTGGTGTTTTTCAGATATTGTAGAGAGCAAAATCAACTGACGTGAATGAGATTTGGATACCCTTTGATCTAAGATCTAGGGGGATCACGCGACTCAAGGGGCATTGACTTTTTATGGGGTTTTCAAGTTGGTAGAGAACCACGTGAGCCCTTGAGATCAAGAATTGTGAGCTATTGGAATCCACACTAGGAGGTATTTGTCATACAGGCACACAATGTAAAAGTGGTTTAGTGGGTCATAATGTTCAATGATGGGTATTATTGTGATATTATTTTCCCAACACACTCCTACTAAATTGAAAATATGTTTTTTGTGTTTATTGTTTGGGAAAAATATTGTAACAACTGCACTAGTTCATTAACTATGCTAAAAGATCACTTTCTTGTTAGTCTGACCATGAATATCTCTTTTACAAAGAAATATTTCTTAGCTCTATTTATGTTAGTGGTTGGACAAGAACATTTCTACACTCTCTTCATTGAATTTCCTAAAGTTTTTACATTTATGTTTTTTGACAAAAAAGGGTTAACATCTTACCCTAGCTAAGTAAGGATTATTTAAATAACCTTCTAGCTTGGTTCCTTTTTGTTCCATATAAGCTTGGAAAAATGTCATTAATTTACATTGAAAAATGTAAGAATTAGTCTTCTCCTAAAACAATCAAGCCAACTCTTTCAATTTGCAAATTATCTACCAGTTTTGGACATATTCTTTGAAATTTCTATGTTGAAGGTGTTAGATTTAGGTAAGCGATGCAAAATGCACACCTACAGTTCTATTGTTCACCTATTAGACTAGTGAAAATTATAGGAAAGATTGGAAGGGCTGGACATGACTGTTCCAACCATACTCTTCTTGGCCTGCGATACATATATTCATAACACATACCTACAATACTATTTTTCACCTATTCGGCTAGTGCATATTGTAGGCAAATTGTTAAGTGTTGGACTTCACTGTCTCAAGTTCAAACACCAACACTAAAGATGCTATGTATTGTGTGCATCCTTAAATATGTTTGAGATTGAAAGCTCACTGTTAAATAAATGCATGTATAAAACTTCTATATTAGCAAATTAACCATCAATATTTTTTCCTAGCATTTTGGGCTAAAATTCATAGTAGTATGCTAAAAAGTGTCATTTTAATGTCTGGAAATTAGGATATATAAATGTGAGATATACACTCTACATCTTTGGGTTATCTCCTTTTCAAATATCAGCTTTTTTAGACTACATGTTAACTATTTTAACTTTGAACTTTGAAGAAATTCCTGAATGGACTCCGTAAATACTTAAACAAATGGACCTCATAAGGAAGTGTTACCATAAATTGTGTTATTTCAAAGATTTTACTTCCATATTTTCATAAAATACAATGTCCCTAATAAATACTTGTATGTATATATACTTATGTTTTGGATTATATATGTGTTTGAGTGGTTCCTTTATGCTTTACTATAATCTTGACGTTAACAAGCTTTAGATGACTTTTTTCATCAATTGTTCATAGAATATGCAAAAGGAAATGGTTTCCAAAATGTGGCAAACATTAAATTTCTCCTGATTTCTTTTTTAATTGTTCATGACAAGATAATAATGTTGTAGGAATGAGGTATCCTGCAATTTGTTTCAATTTGTGGATTTTTTTTCCTCCCATTTTTTAATAAGGATGTAGATTTCATTTTCATGTTGATGGTTTTTGCATGTATCTTATCTAGCCCCAAATGTTGGTAATGGATCGGACCTTGAGAAGTATTCATCGATGCACAGTATTAGAGTTTAATGTTACAATACCACTTCCACCTGGTATCAAAAAAAATTTAATGTTCTGTGACATAAAGAAGAGTTATTTAATGACAGGGTTGAAAGGGAAACCTCATGTCTTAGTTCTAAGTCATTTATTTGCATTTCTTAGTTGTAAGTCATCTATTTTATTTTGAGCTTTATCAGATCAATTATTTCACTAAGCCAATATGCATGGCCTGTGTTTCTCACTTGATGCTAGTTAATTGACATGGTTGATATAACATTCAATTCTAGGCCATTTTTATTTAAAGTCAATTATTTTATTGATTAAAAGGATGTTCGTATTTTGATTGGTTTACTTGGAGGTTGATTTAAAAAAGTTTTGTACATTTCATGTCGATGTTATTTCTTTAGGGTGAGCTCTTTGCACCAGTAAGGTTAGATGAGTCCTAGAACATAGGCATACAACAAGCACATCTTTGGCCTTTGTGGTAGTGTTTTCCTCTCAATGATGTACGAAAAGAACCCACTTAAGATCAGGGATGACAACTGATCTCAATAATAGAAATCAATGTTAAACATTGTAGATCTACAGGTATTGATTGAAACAAGACCTACCAAAATTCTTATCTATGCTACAATCATAGTTAAACAATGAAATAAAGAGTAATAACCCCAAAACATCCAATTGAAACTAGATATGTAAAGAATGATTTTATTATAACACCTGTGAAGGGAACAAATATATGCTATCAGTCCCCCTCTATGGGAAGGGTTCTTGGTTATCCTCAAACATTTTCAGCTTCTATAGAGTCTCTCTCC
This sequence comes from Pinus taeda, assembly GCA_000404065.3. Lineage (NCBI taxonomy): Eukaryota > Viridiplantae > Streptophyta > Pinopsida > Pinales > Pinaceae > Pinus > Pinus taeda. The sequence goes on along the minus strand of APFE031141861.1, from coordinate 25,710 downwards.
TCTATAATACATAAACCTAGCAAAAATATGGTGTGCGATAATCAAAGTTACAACAGTGAGTGCAAGAAAGAAAATAATGAAAAGTGAATAATGAATGGAAAATCCTTATTTATAACAAAATATTGAGTTATCCTCGAATAATGAGAAATAATAAAATATTATTGATCCCATTCTTGTAATAACCACTTGGAATATTTTATTATATTTGTTTAGGAGGGAAAAAGTATTTATACTTTTATTTAGAAATAATAAATAATAAATGATTTATTTATTATCTCAAGGAAATAGTGAAGGAAAAATAAACAAATAATAATATATTTAATTATTCCTAACGGATTTAGTCAAATTTGACAAAGAATAAAAATGAATTAGTGATTAATTAATTATTCTTAGAGAAAAATAAGAAAAATAATGAATTATCTGTTTATTTTTCATGTTTGGGTCAAATTTAACAAGGAATAATAATAAAACAATGTTTTAATTAATTATTCCTAGAAGAAAATCAAATATATAGTGATTTATTTAATTTTTCTTCAAGGGTTTAACTATAAATTACTTAATAAAGGTGGTTTATTGGGTAATTTCTCACAGTCAAAGGAATTTTACTAAGGTAAAATTGGCTTTACATGGTATAATTCGATCCATCTAGTAAATTAGGCTATATGATCAATTTTTTGGTGACAATAGATTTCCCCCCAACATACGAATCTTAGGAGAAAAACGTATGACCGAAGTACGTTGTAAAGACACAATCACTTAGACAACACAGGGGAGTCAAGGAGAGAGAGAGAGAGAGAGAGAGAGAGAGATCAATGAAGATGGAGCTAAGAGAGAATAGTGATATAGGGGGCAAGAATAATCCTTCTATGTTGTGGTATCGGGCCTCAATGAGGTGGAGGAGCCATACCCATACCTGTCGAGATAACTTAGTACAAAAATAATGGATCGCCAAGAATATGAAACTGGAAAATAAAGTACATGCTAAATGGTACATGACACACTGGCATAACAGAGCTAGAAATAATACAATGTGTCCCATATACATAATGCACCTAGTAAAAACATGAGCTAGGACTAAATACAATAATATCTAAGTACATGAGATACAAAGTCCCTTCCCACAAAAAATGGGTGGGAGGGAGGGTAGAACAACCAAAGAAGCCTTGTTCAAAAAGGGAGGGCTTTGCAAAATTAAATGGATCATCTAGAGGAGACGTGCATGCTATGAACACTACTATCGGTAGGAACTGAACCCATGTACTCTGTGGAACTGCATATGAGGCTGTAGCATAGTAGTTATGCATCTGGGCATGTGGGTGGCTACCTAAAGGGTCACCCCCTCATGTGGTCTGAAACATCTCACACACACCCAGGAAGCACTAGTACAATATGCTGCATCACTAGACTATCAAGTGTATGGATCACAAACATGAAACGACCAAATCAAAGGGTAATAATGAGACCCCCTACTCAATCCAAGGCGTCGAACAAGAATGGAATCTAGAACCGAGATACGTTGCCCTCTAGGTCATTCTTCTAGAATAAATGAGTTGATGTCGATAGAATAGGGCCCACAATAGATGAGGCAATGAGGATCCTCAACTAAAGCACAAGGTAAAATAGTAATGTGACTGATGGAATGATACCAAAGACAATGGGGAAAGGGGGACTGAGGGACAAACAAATGACTATCCTTGTAAGAGCATAAAGTGCATGGTTGACTTGGTAGCAACTGACCCAACTCCAGAGGGGATGGGGATAGTATGACTAGATGCCAAAATGGGCAACACAGGATGGAGTACTATGACATGAGATGATGTAACATGAAATAGACTCCAAGGATGCAAGGGTGACTCATTGCGGATGCTCTGAACAAGGGTGACTCGACGATGCTACCACATAGATGAGGCCCAGTGTGGACCATGAAGACATGAGTAAATGATGGTTACTCATGACAAAAATCGACATATGGTACGAAAAGTATTTAGGGGAGGCGGACCTCAAAGTACAAGTGTCACTTTATGACGAAAGTCAATTTTGAGGGGCAATGAAGAGACCTTCTTGGAAAAATGGTTTCCTGGTGAAGGGTCAAATCATCTAAAACTTAAGAAGACCCATTTTAGAGTTCGGTGGGATATTTCCAATGGTTCTAATAGGTCATCAAACTGAGTTACGATCTAGTTGCAATGGGTGATAGAAAAACTATGGATTTTTCTATGAAAGAACATTTTCCCTCTAATTTGGATTCATTTTCAAAGTGAGTTGTGGTGAATTTGGAGATGAAGAACAAGCCCTAAATATTATGTAGACCGTAGCCGATAAACTAACCATTGGAATCAGGATCTACGACTTTCATGTAGGTGTCCTCACTCATCTCTTTAATTTCAATGGTTTATTTCTTGATTTTTGGCATTTGGCAGCTCCCTGAGAGACCCTTTCCCTTTCTCACAGTTGCATCGCACTTTCTGGGTCCAAAAGTGTGATTTGGCTTGCAAGAAACAACTAAAAACATGCGATCTTGCACTTTCTGGGCTGAAAACTATGATTTGTGGCTAGAGGAAGGGTTGGTCTACTGGCCTGGTGGTGGTTGCATACTGATCAATTTAGTTGGTTGTTTTATTTTCTAAACTGACAAGACATGTGGTGTTTTTCAAATATGGCAGAGAGTGAAATCAACTGACGTGAATGAGATTTGGATACCCTTTGATCTGAGGTCGAGGGGGATCAGGCAGCTCAAGGGGCATTGGCTTGTTATCGGGTTTTCAAGTTGGTAGAGAACTACGTGAACCCTTGCGATCAAGAATTATGAGCTATTGGGATCCAAACCAGGAGGTATTTGTCATACATGGGGCACAAAATCGAGCTTACATTATATCATATTTACTTCTTGATTGGACTGCGTCTCCTCAGAGTGGTGGGGAATATTCTTTCAGTGTTACCTCATGTGAGGAACATTACTAAGTTTGTAGAGCACCATTGTCAATGGGGTGTTTGTGTCAAGCGCATGACTATCCTTTTTGTTGATCTTGAGAGGCTATAGACACAGGTTGTTGCCGCAGCTGTGCTACGAGTCTTGGGAAGCCAGGCATTCCACCACATCACTCAAGTGCAGATGATGTTAGTTGAGAGTGTTTTGGCTGGGACCTACTATGGGTGGACTAAGATGATGTTGTTGTCAGTGAAACGACAATTGAGTCTTTGTAGGATGCAAGTGAATCGTGACTGCACTTTTGGTATAGTACTATGTGCATTCTTCTTTGAGAAGATACCTACTATCCTTCCTCATGTATCGGTCCGAGATGGGGTCCACAGGAGTTGATGATGCACCGCTAGGGGAAGCTACTGTGGAGAGAAGGAGGGGGAGTCGGACAAGTGTTCTAACCAAAGTTTTTCGTAGATTGGGACCAGATGCCTCTTTACATTGATGACTACCCTTATAGCAGGATGAACTATAAGGGGGATCCTGACTTGCCACTGCTACCTGGGCGCGCATGGGGACCAGATGG
>APFE031141853.1:0-11013 GCA_000404065.3 Pinus taeda | reverse complement strand
TTGAATGATATTTTCAGAATGTCTTTAGTCTTCATTCTAATTTGATGATATCCTGAATGAGGCTCCAATTTGGTGAAGTAAATTTATCCATGTAATTCATCCAACAATTCATCAATGATAGGAATGGGAAATTTATATTTAATAGCAAGATTGTTGAGCTCCCTATAATTTGGACACATATGCCATGATCCATCCATCTTGTGCACCAAAACTACTAGAATAGAGAAAAGAAAGAAATTTAACTAGGTTGAATTATACCAACCTCTAGCATTTCTATAACCATATGTTCTATTTCACTCTTTTGGGAATAGGGATATCTGTAAGGCCTGATGTTTGAAGTATCACTTCATGGAATCAAGTGACTAGCATGATCATAACCACGAATTGGTGGGAGGCCTTGGGAGTCGCAAACACCTTGGAATGATTTTCCAAGGCTTTTTGGACATCTAGATAAATGGATGACTTAGATGTTTGAACATTTATGAACATAATTGTGAAATTACTACTCATTTTTCCTTCTTCAAAATATTTTTCGTGCCATTAGAGATCATTTTATTCCCAGTTTTCCCGATGATACCCCTTAATTCAATTTCCTTTCCTTCCCAAAAAAATCGAGAAAAGTTCTTGAAAATTAAAAGCTATCATCCCCAAAGATTGTAACCATTCAACTCCTAGTACAATATCAACACCACCCATTGGAATGGAAAACATTGGACTATTTAATACATATTCTCCCATGGAAAGCTTGATATTATGCAACATTCAAAAGAAATTTATAGTTCCTACGTTTGCAACCATCACTTAAGACTTTGGTGTTGGATATAGAAAGTAATTCAATCCCTTGGCTACTTTACAATGAATAAATATATGGGTACTACCTGAATCAATCAACTCTATTACTTTTTTCTTCCTGATATATCCTTCTATCTATGGAGTTTGAGGTGTGGTGATTTGTGATAATGCATTACAAGATATTGTTGTATTAATTTCTTATTTTTCTGAGGTTGTTTCCTCGTGTATATCCTCTTATTTTGATGCTCCTTGTTCATTTTCTTATTCCTCTTCAAAATCTATCTAAAATAGTTTTTCCTCAGCACACTTATAGCCTTTAGTGTATTTTCTATCACAACCATAACAAATACATTTTTCTCCTTTTTCCTTCAATTTTTGTGATGTCAACCTTGTAGGTCATGGAAGGTTAGTAGCAGAAACACTTCCATCTTAATAACTGTGAGTGGTAGACTTACTTGTTGCCTTAATTTTTATTTCAACTTTTCTTACCACCTTCAATGCCTTTTCCAATGAATTAGGTTCCCAAAGGCCAACCTCATGTTGTATTTTATCCTTTAAAGTCACTATGAAAACATGAATTCTATGCTCCTTTGGAATATCATTTACCTTGATATTCAATCTTTGGATGTTGTCAATGTGCTCTACCACTGAACTCTTTTATTTGAGATTTATCGATTGGCTAAAGAAGGTATTTATATTTGTATCCTCATAAGGTGCCACCAATTCTTCCACAAAAATTTTCCAAGTGACAATTTGTTTATGACAACAAAACCATTGATACCACACAAATTGATTTTTTTCTAAATATAAAGATGCAATGCGTACCTTTTCTGTGTTTGTAAACACCATGTTAGAATTGCTCCATCTTTCCTTGTTGGAGGACCTCCAAAAATTAACTTCTTTTTAACCCAAAAAATTTTCATTATTTTCCACTTGGAGAGAAATCAATTTCTCTATAATTATTTTTTGACTCAAAATTAGTAAATTCTATGCCTTAGGATTTTTATTTTATTAGAAAAAAAAAATTGATTAATTGAAACTAGAGGGGATTTAACAAATTTCCCCTCTCAAATATTTTAGCTATGGTGTCTGACTACGAGGGACCATGCACTAAATTATTTTTTACATCAAATAATTACAAATTCAACCCTTAGAAGGGGGAATACACATTTAGACTAGACCCTCAATCATTTACCTAATTATGTGACACAATATGATCTACTATGAAACCAAGTGTGCTTGTACTAAAATAATTTAGCCATGGTTTCTTACTGTGAGGGACCATGCACTAGACTTATTCACAAACATAGTTTTACAATAGACTCGCTATAACACTAAGACTCACCTAAGACCTTGTCATTGAATTCCACCCTAGCTTTGGGGTTTAAGTTGGAAGAAAAACTCTGCTAATTAGGTGTGTTTAGAAACACACATAATTCAGGGAGGTTAAAAAACTTCCTTGGATGAAATCATTTGCTAAAATCAATGGCTTACCTAAGTGTTGTTATATAATTAAATGGTCATACTAGCATCATCTACAATAAAACTTCTAGAAGTTGGGTTTACAATGATATAATCATGTTGACTGATGACTTTGATCTTTGAAAAAATCTCTTGACTTTATTTTTCATTGCTTTCTTGGATTGTTGGCAAAAATGTGGATAACAAGATCAACTAATGCAACAAAGTGTGTTGTATTTTCCTCTGGAAGGTGCACCAGAGATGCCTCTAACAAAACACGACACTTCAGGTTTCTTTAGAAAGGAACTTGAACACATAGGAAAAAACTTGGAGCAAACAAGCATTGGAGAAACTTTAATGACTTGAAGCGATAGATCATACAATCATTAGGAGGCTCAAATTTTGAATATAGGAAAATTGTGGAGGGGCATTATTCATATTTAATTATCTTAATAGTATGATTGAGAAGGTTCATAATACTAGAAAGAAGCCTAGTGTTTTTTCTTCTTTCCATATGTCTTTATATCTATTGGACATCGTATATGCAAGAAATGCATTTATATGTTTGAAACTCAATCCGTATGCTTCAAAGGTTCATATTCATGTTTATTTCTAGGCCTTATGGAATAATAAATAGAAAAATTTGTTTATTGGTTCCCTGTTATTGCTTATATAGTGTATGGTTGTGGTTGAACTTGCAAAAGGGTTGTTCAACACAAATGTTTGAAAGAAAATTGCGGGAATCCAAGCCCATTTAAGGTTTGTGAATGCTATTTAGGTTAAGGGCCAGCTGTAATAATATCACCATGTAGAGAAGAAACAACATAAGGAATTGTTAGAAACCAAGAAATTGTAAGAATTGAGAAGAAGAATAAAATATTTGGAAAATTGAATACTTCGGGATGATAACATAAAATTAGAGTTGGAAGATGAAATCAAAGAGGAATGAAATGTTGTGGAAGTGGACCCAACAATACTTTCATATCCTTTTTGAAAAATATAGGTAGAAAAAAAATGAAATTTTCATGTCATTAGAGGAAATTTAAACCTAAAAGTGGTCTCCAAAGGAAAAATAATAAAATAATAGTTAAAATAATAAAATACGAGTTATGTATTTTGGAGGAAAAAGAAAAAATTGTTTGTTTTTTTTTTTTAATTGTATTGTTGTTTATCTCCTTATAGGTTTACTAAATTTCAAGTGTAGGACACTCATTGGATATTATAATTAAATTCCACATCCAATGAATACCCATTATGCATACTTTTGAGAAGACCCCATTGATAAAAAAAATAAGATTACATTAAAATGCACGTTTCAACACACTCTTTTAAAGTATATTCAATTTGTATCACTATGGTCTTCTCAAGTATGGCATAATGGGTAATCATTATATGTGAAATTTAGTTCCACATCCAACAAGTGCCTTACACTTTGAAATTTTAGTAAACCTATAAAGAGATAAGTAAAATATATAATTAAAAAAAATAGTTTTTCTTCTTTTCCCTCTAAAATATTTACATGTACCTCTTTTTAAATTTAAATGATTTTGATTGGTTTACATAATATGACACAAAAATTACATGAAAATTTCATGGTCACTTTTAGGTTGAAATTACCTCTAAAGTATGATGTTGGTTTTAAGGTTGAGACTCTCATTGATTGGATAGGAGAGCTCAAAAGGAACTTTGAGTGTGAGAATGTTTAGCACTACAATTGTGTTCAAATTTCCATGACCAAGTCAAAGGACCATTCTTCACTATGGCGAGAAATGTTACAGAAATATAGGTTATACAACTTGTAAGAGAATATTAGAACCTAGAGCAAGATAGTGAACAAAATAAAGGAGAAATTCCTACTTGCTAATTACAAATAAAGATTGTGTAAGAAAGGACAAAATATAAGGTAGAAAGTGCTAACCTTTTAGGAGTACATGAAGTTACTTTTCAAGCTACACTCAGGCTAAGGATTAAAGAACAAAATTATCAGAGAGTGGAGAGATACATGAATGAATTAAAGTACCATATTCAAGATGAGACAGGCACACATTTCTTTCAAAATGTGGATGAAGATTATCAATTTTACTTTAAGGTGAAAAAGAATATTGGTAGAGAAAAAAACATAAATTTTGGGGAAAAATAACAAAGGTATAGCTAGGGTAAGAGCTTCTAGACAAAATGAAAAAAAAATGAATCTAGTAGTAGCCAAGGAAATAAAGGAGGAAATGGAAATAGCAGAGGTAGAGAATTCATAAGAGGAAAACATAAGTATATTACTACCTGCTAAAAATGTGGAGTAGAGGGGCATAAGGAATTTGAGGGTTTGGAAAATAATAATGTAGGAAGAAGAGGTGAAGCCCAAACATAGGTGATAAACATAGGTGTGACAACCATAGTTGGTAAAATTGTAATGGTCCTTCAGTACGAACAACGTGAGAATTAAATGCTTCCAAGGGTGCTTCTTAAACATAAAAATAAGATGACAAAAAAACCATGGTCACATCAAGGGGTGTTTTTTAGGACTAAATTTAAGATTTAGGAAAATGTTGTATTCTAGTCATAGATAGTGGAAGCACATAAAATTTTTGTACATAGAAAAGTAAAATGTATTCCCCATCCCAATCCATATTGTGATATATTAATGATTTTCAAATTTTCAAATTGAAAACTTAAGTGAATAGGCCTTATGTGATATTGTAGAGATGGATTCATGCAATGTACTAGCTTGGAAAACCATTGGTTGTTTGATCGGAATGTTTTCTATGATCATAGTTAGAATACTTATGAATTCACAAAGGCTATAACATAGTGCAAGTTAGAACCAATTCTAGAAACTCTAATGACAATAGTAGGAATAGATAGTGCAAAGATGGATGTACTAGTAACAGAATTGTGTTGTGTTCAGGTAAGGAGTTTTTAGGCAAATTGAAAAAGGTTCATTATGTTTGGTCACAATGTTGAAACAAGTCCAAGAAGGTGGGAAAAGGACTTTATACCACTATAAATGTAACCTTTATTGAAGGAATTTGAGGATGTTGTTAAGAATTATTTTGGAGCAAGATGACATCCCAAGAAGTATATCACATCAGATTGACTTGATACCAAAGTCAAGTCTACCTAATAAATCTCCTTGTTGGATTCCTCCAGTAAAAAGTGAATAATTGAATAAGAAAGTAAAATATTTTCTTGACAAAGGACCAGCTAGAGAAATTCTAAGTCCCTGTGTTATGCCTTCAATGTTAGTAACCAATAAAGGATATGAGTATCAAATTTCTATATATTTGGAGGCTATTAATAATATCAATATCAAGTATAGACTTCCCTTACCTAGAGTGGATGGCCTCATGGATTTTTTTATTGGGATCAAGTACTTTTCAAAGATCATATTTAAGAGTCGATATCATCAAATTCAGATAAGGGAAGGCGATGAATGGAATACAACATTCAAGATTAGGATGGATTATTTTAATGACTCACATGCCATTTGGGTTAACAAATCCTCCCACCATGCTCATGAAACTTATGCATGATTTTATGAAACTATTTTTGCATGAATTTGTTCCTGTATACCTATATGGCATATTGATCTTCAATAATACCAAGGAATAACACTTGGAGCATGCGAGAAAGGTGTTACAATGATTAAGGGAAGATAAATTATTGATAAATTTGAAAAGGTGCATTTTTTTGAAGGAGGAGTTAGTGTGCTTGGGATTTGAAATATCCAAGGAAGGATTGGCAATTGATCCTAAAAATGTAAAGGCTATTTTGGATTTGCCAACACCTAACTCTACCTTTGATTGGAGAAGCTTTCATGGTTTAGAAAGCTTCTACAGGAAATTTATCTAAAACTTCAATGATATTTGTGCAACGCTTATAGAATGTATGAAGAAAGGAAATTTCTACTGCATAGAAAGAGTCATGAAATCATTTGAGAACTTGAAGAAAAATGTGTTTTTAGTGGATTGTGTTGTGAGTGGTTCAATAATTGGAGTAGTTTTGAGTGAAGAAGAGAGATTCATTGTATTCTTTAGTGAGAAGCTAAATTATGGTGAGAAGAAGTACTCCAGTTATGATTAGGACTTATTTTATATTGTACAACCTTTTAAGAGAAGGCGACATTACCTACTACCGAATTAGTTTATATTTTTCACTAATCACAAGGTACTACAATACATCAAAATTCAAGGTAAACTTATTCAAAAGCATTCCAAATGGATATAATTTTTGTAAACTTACATGTTTGTTTTGAAACATAGGTCTAGAAAATGAAAGAAGGTTATAGATTCATTAAGTCAGATGATAATGTTGTTGAATACCTTGTCAATTGAAGTTGTGAGCATCTAATGTAAGAAGGAGCTGTATGAAGAGGATGTAGATTTTACATAATCTTGGAGGGAATTCAAGACACTTTGGAATATTGATAGAACTCCATACTTGGATTTCCGCACCTACGAAAGATTCTTGTTTAAGAAACAAGTTTTGTGCATTCCTCAGAGCTCATTGTTGATGACTCTTGTTGATGACTCCATTATCTTTTAATTGGAAAAGGCCTATGTATCTCCCTCTATTAATGTTTCCAAGTGCTAAATTTTGTTACGATGTTTTAGTGGGATAATTGAGTGGAAGTATTCAACAACCTCTTGGGTTTTCTATTGGGCTTAGTTAAGGTCCTGGATCATGACCTCCCCCCCATGCCTACTTTTCATACATTGGAACTTCCCTAGGACAAGCTGATACCTCCACCAAATTATGATATAGAGCTAGCTAGGATGAGGGAAGTGTACACAGAATAACACCAAATGCACAATCAACAACCAAACCAAGAGGATTAAACCCCAATGGAACTTGGCCCTATTCCACGGAGGGTAAATCCAATAATAGAGAAGCATGAAACCATGGGACAAACAAAGCCCGGCGAGACTTATTGAGGGGTAACGAGAACATAGTAAGCTACTCCTTAACCTATCATTATATAACTAAAACAGTGACCAGTCCCAAGTAAGAACCAAAACCATATGTTAGCACCATAAGTCGACACTAGAAGAAAATAAAAAAGTAAAAAAAAGCACCATTATATAACAAAAAAAATGACCAGTACCAAGAAAGAAACCAAAACCATAAGCTCGCACCAAAAGTTGACACTAGGAGAAAATAACCATAGCCAAGTAAAATACCAACAAAGAAAATATAAATACTAGAGATCTTCAAATTTACCTGTATTATAGTGTGACCTTCACGCGACATGAGCATGTGATCACTAATTGTCTTAAATGAATAGTAACAATGTTATTAACCAAGCCACTATGAGCAACAACCTAAAGGTTCCTTAATTATCCTACATTCTCCTTAAGCACAGAGCCACGATGAACTTGCTCTAAATTTTCATTTACCAAGCTCGTACATGGTTTCTCCCTAGCCTTATTTCCTACTAGGGTTGCTTCTTGAGGTGACAAAAAATATTGTTTCCTGAATGAGTTTAAACAATGTCCTTCCTTTATCCCAAAAATTGTCCAAAAGAAAAACCAAACCACATTTCCAAAGGAGACAAGTTGTTTCCCTATCAAGTTGCTTTGAGGTGGACCTACCATCCTCCTCCTTGCTTTTGATTGCTGCTCAGTATTATTGCCCGAGGGAAATGAATTTTCATGCTTCTACATGCATAGGGGTGTCCAAGCCGCCCCCTCCATTTTATAATTTTTATATTATATTAGTATACAACTATATGATTATTGAAGTAAACCATATAAATATTCAAATTCTAAATTTCGTTTTTATATAATTAGTACAATTATAAAATTAAATCATTGGTAAATGTCGTGAAAGAAACATACTGAAGAAGTATGCTTAGGGTTTGAGCCATAAAACAAATAGTGAGGCATAATTGTATGAGTTTTTATGAGTCATATTAGCCAAAAATTTATAGGTCACAAACATCAAAATCTTAGGGGACTCACTCATAATCATCCAAGTCCTATATAAAATAACTTGGCCCAAGGATAAACATCTCGAAAATATATTGAAAAGAATAAGCAAGATCTTGAAGGACATCTCAAAGAAAAAATACTTCCTCGTTCTCAGAAGCCAAAATAACAAAGCTAACCAATGTACTAATAAATCTTGTCAACTCCAAGTCCAGTAATTAGATATGAATGGAGAACTGAGATGGTGGAATCTTTCGTAATATCAATGAGTATTACGTGGTTAATGAAGGAATTCAAAGAATTTATTGTTATAAATAAAAAATATATTATGACTAGATCAAGAAATATAAATTTAAGTCATTGGAAAGAAGTACGTTATGGGGTGACATATCAAAATTAAGATGGGGGATATCGGATGTCATGGAACCCTAGTTAGCTTGACACATGTACACAATACTCTTCATCAACTCCACACAACCCACACAACATGAAAGATGCAGAGAAATATTTTTAGGCCTCCCATACATGGAATTAATCACATTTTGATTGAAGGATATTATGAAGAATTATGGTTTTTATCTACTATGCCCCTGTAGGATGAGGAGGATGCATTATTTTCTAACAAAATTGCTACCTTACGCAGATTCCAATTTAGTTGGAAATGCATAGGACTTTGCTAGAAAATTTGGCAAGTCTTATGGAGTGACCATAGAAAAACTGGTAATATTATCCTCTTCACTGAAGTAATAATTCTCCATTTTAATATTTTCATCCTGCTCTGAGTCTGATTCCAATTTAGTTGGAAATGCATAGGACTCGGCTAGCGAATTTGGAAAGTCTCATGGAGTGACCATAGCCAAATTGGTAATCTTATCCTCTTCAATGAATTAATAAGTCCCCGGTTTAATATTTCATCCTTCTTTGTGTCCTACATCCAAAATTATGTCTCCTTGCCTAAGTGAGGGAGAGATGACAGTTATGAAAATAGAGGTGGGGAAGACAGTTGTGAAAATGCATCTAGTGCTCTGATTTTTCTTTCAAAGGGGGGTTGCATATGTCACTGTGTAGATGAGGGCTACTAGACCATTGGGAAACCATCAAGGTAAGCCTCTTATTTGTTCAATTGATAATAGATTTCTTCAATGATTAGGCCTCAAACCCCATAGTAAGAACATCATGCAATGCAACTGTGAAAGCCCTCTGAGCCAAGAAGAAGAGTGGGCAAACAAGTAAAGAAATTGAGTGGAATTTGAATTTAATTTGGCAAGTGAGGACAACAACATTACTATCTCGGGAGAAGGGGTGAGTCTAGAGAGCACTAGTAGCCCACCGTTATCTTTTTTAGCTAGTGAGTACCAAGATGTGGTCTGGTAAGGATAGAGAATTTGGCACCAACAGCTAATCCAAGTGTACTAAATGCAAGTGTCAGGAGAGGAGCACAATGGGTTCCATGCAATTGTAAATTTTGATCATGAATATGAAGTAGTAGGAGCAACTAACAACTATGGTAAGCCTTATGGAGGAAATCCGGGAGATGAAAGGAAGGCTAGCCAAAAAAATAGATGAAATTGGTGCACTACATCAACAGATTATCGCTCTACAAGAATAAATTTATGCTTTGAATATGAGTCAGAAAGGAGCCCTATGCTACAAGCTAAAAAGAATAAGGATTACTCCCAGACCTCAACCAATCACTAGAAGAGGAAAGAAATAAAATAATATGCATTGATGTATGGTTTCTATAATTATTTTTTTTGTTAGGAAGATTTGGCAAGATGTACTCAAGCAAGCATGTAGTCCCGCACATGTATTAGAAATTATTGCACAATAAGACAAAAAGTTAGAGGAACAAATAAACAAATGTATAAATTTCTTGGATATTTGATATGACCAAGCATATACTTGATATAAAATCGTACTTGTTCCTGTTAATAAATAAATAAATCATTAGTAAATGTCAATAGACATCAATCCATAATAACCATAAAACTCAACTAATTTATTAATATTTATTATAAGAATTAATATATTGAGGTAACATATATACATTAAAAAAACTTGTAACAAGATTCTATTATAAAACTTTATCCCCACAACCCATGGAATTGTAACTTGTAAATAGGGCCTTGTTGGTACCATGGACCAATATTCATAGCTTCTCATACACCATGCCTAAAAATCTAACTATTCTTGGCATTTTTATTAAATTTTTTAATTATCAATTTTATAATACAAATAATTTCATAACTTACTTTTGAAATCATATCAATCTTGATTTGTATTACTAATTAATTATTCTAAAATATTTGTGTAATTAAATCTTTACATCCCATTTAAAATATTGATAATAAAATTAACTTATAAATTATATTTCCAAATAAACACATTTCAATATAATTAATCGTAATTACAAATTTACTATTCATTATTCATTATTTTAATTAATATTAATATACTTAAGATAATATATAAATTTGGTTATTACATAATTAATCATTATAGTTATTTAGTTTAAGTATACTAGTTAATAATAGGTCAAATGGCATTTTTTCACGATCTTTTTTTTGCTAATTTTAACCAAAATCTTGTAGATATTTTATGTCCCAGGAGGTTTTTTAGGGCATTGAATCCATTTATGCGTTTTAAACAACAAAAAATCACACTCTTTCATGAAATTGTTTTAGCGGGTGAAAAAACCTATTTCATGTATAAGTTATACTACTATGTCTTTTTTTAAGTATATTTCATGACAATTAATATTTGAAGATTGGTTGAAATCTATATACATTTTTGAACAAAGAGTGATGTTTTGGTTAACATCTTGCTCACTCAAATTAAA
>APFE031141828.1:281893-303640 GCA_000404065.3 Pinus taeda | reverse complement strand
AAGTGATTTGAAAATCCTACAAGGTCTGCATCATCCAAAGGAGTTGAGTGCAGCAAGATGCAGCAGCAACATATTCCGCTTCCGTTGTAGACAAGGCAATTGACTCTGTTTCTTGCTGAACCAAGATACTAATCTAGAACCCATAAAGAATGCACCACCACTTGTGCTCTTCCTGTCATCCACGCTTCTGGCCCAATCTGCATCTGTATAAGCATGAAGTGTGAGATCTGTATCTCTAGGATACGATAAGCCATAATTTTTTGTCCCTTGAACATATTTGAAAATTCTCTTTACTGCCTGAAGATGAGTCTCCTTTGGATTTGCCTGAAATCTACCAACTATTCCTACTGCATGCATGATGTCCGGTCGGGTACCTGTCAAATAAAGTAGACTTCCGATCATAGATCTGTAGGTTGGTTGATGTACTGCTGCAGATTCATCATTTGCATTGAGGCTACATCCTGTGACCATGGGTGTACATACTGGTTTGCATCTTCCATGCCATATTTCTTCAAGATCTGTTTGAGATACTTGGTTTGAGATAAAAAGATTCCTTCTTCCTTTTGTTGGATTGGCAAACCAAGGAAATATGTCAGTTCTCCCAGCAAGGACATTTCACATTCTTTCTGCATGACCAAGGCAAAGCTTTGACTCATCTCTTCTTCATTGCTGCCAAAAATAATGTCATCTACATACACAACAAGTATTAGCAATTTGTCATTTTCAACTTTTATATAACTAGCATTTGCACCAAAATGTTGCAAAAGAAACGCCGTAAGGCATAAATTGAGGAACAATTACTACATGGGAATGGGCAAATCTAAATGAGATGCGAATATGTAGCAGAAATGAAATCCTAACGCTGTACAAACAGAAGTTGATTTAGGGTGCCTCACACTATTTTTTATTAATTATTGAATTAATATTGCATATAAATCTCATAAAATTCAATCAACTTATAATTTAAGGCTCTGATCTAAATTTGACTTTGGGTCATTAACATGGTGATTATGTGTCTCAAGTACTTAACCACTGAACCATAGGCTAACAAAGAAAAGACTGCAAAATGTTACAAACATTACCATAGTAAACCCAATGACTAAACACACAAGAATTTTTGGGTGAGAGTGTTATTGGAATTAATAAATGGCATAACAGGAGCAGAACCCTTGTCTTGCTTCCAATCCTCGTTTACAAAAGAAAGCTCATTCTGAATGATATATTTTAGGTTTGGATCAGAAGGCAGAGTTGAAGCCTCTGATAAAAAAGAGCAACATTTTTCCTTCACTTCATTAAAGCGACTGTAAGTGGGAGTTGGAATATAATTTTTGTTAGTTTTGAAGGTAGATGGAGAATCAAATTTCAGTAATTTGTAAGGGGATGAACTGGTCTCATTGCAGTTGTTGTGGTCTAAAGTGGTTGTTAGCTATTTTTGTGGTTGATGCGAGTAGTTTTATGAGTGTGGCCTCAATGCAAAGTGTTCTTTGTCTTCTGTGCTTCTATTGCATTATCTATAAACTCATTCTGGTGAAAATTGGGCTGGCTAGGAATTTAATACAAGACCTGCTCTACCAGTGAGCTACCTGCCCTTTTGATGATGGGCATCTTTACCGGTTTGATATGAAGGTCTCAATTGGTACCTCGAACATTCCATTGGGTTAATGCCAAATGGTGTAGTAGCACATAGGTAACTTTTGCAGTGACGTTTCGGGGGAGTAGTTCAAGATCTGCTGATATTCACCTTCTTCTGCTAGCTAAAAACGTGTTTTAGGTATGGTTACTCAAGGTTGAAGTTATGATAACGAGAAAGATCAAGGCCTAGGTTTTGGGCCGAGTTCTTTGTATGTTTAATCTGCTACATTTGCCTTTGGTTAGAGTTCCTTCTTGAATACTTACTTGAGTTGGTGGAACTCGGAGTTCATAACACTTTCTAGCTTATTTCAAAAATCATTCCATATTTTCATGCAGCATCGCCTCAAAGTTTCCATGTCGGCACTAGTTGCCTTTCCAGACCAATCCCGGTTCAATTATGCAAGTACTCTTCTTAATAGCATACGCTGTGTTGGGTGCCAAATTATACATTTTTGTTATTGAAATTCAACTCGAGAATATGGTAATATGGTAATATGGTCATATGTTTATTGTGTTTTCTATTTTCCAATTTTGGTTTGCCAATCATGTACGCAAGCTTTTTTTTCTTATCTTCACAAGATAAGATAATGCATGCTATGCACGTTTAGGAACATTTGATTGGACCAATTTTTGAAGCTTGACGTCCACTCCCCTTCAGCTAAGTTCAGTGAATTTGTGTTTAGGTCTGATCCTTCTTTTCCTCCTCTGTTGCAATATTAGCCAATAGGTCTACTACTATATTTCCTTATCTCTTTACATACTGGAAGCTGGCCTCCTTAAACTTTCTAATTGCTTCCCTTGGCCAAGTGAATTGTACTTTTGAATGCAATGCAAGATTTTTGTTTTGGTCTAAAGTTTTAAAACAAATTGTAACATTTCACTAGAACATGATCACATGCAAACCCAGATGCATCCTTCGCATTCATGAAGTACCAGGGCCTTTGTGAAGGTACTCTGGACCACTACCAGATGAGTTTCCTTGACTGTGTGATGGAATTTTAATTTTTACAAGCTATTTTGTCTGGAAAACAATTGCAATTCACAATAATTAGGAATTCTATATAAAAGATGATCGGGAAGGTTGGAATCACATTCTCCACACTTCATTATTCATTGTCTGAACAGGCTTATGAATACAAAATACCATTGCATTGCTCTTGCACTACTTAAGGTCCTCTTTCCATTTCTCATCCGATTTCCTTCAAGAATGTTGTACAAACAGTGTGACTCATCCACTGGTGGAGACTTCATTAAAGTAGGCACTCGAAATCCGTGTTTTTGATAACTAGATATGGATAGATAAAGAAGAAAGTTGGCCATCTAGCATGAGAACTATACTGCAATAGCAACTATCCTGTTGGCAACAATGTATGAAAATTTATAAGCCCCTATTGATGGCCTGATTAAAAAGCAAATAAATCTGGAACATAGATGCAGATGGAATAGAGTCAACATGTTAATCACAATAAAGATAGAAGCCCCATTATATATCATAATTGCGTGCAAGGGGAGTGAAAAATCCCAATGTCTAATGCGCTGAAACACAGACTTAGAGGCTTTGGCCATTTGCAATAAGGCCCATTCTGTGGCATGGTACGAGGCTTACAGGAAAGTCTATTTTTGTTTTCTGTATTTCATCTTTTTCACACACTATCCTTTTGTCTTCCAATTCTGATTTACAGCCTGTTACATCCAAGTACAAGTTAGTTTTAAAAAACTGACGTGCATGGCAGGTGCATGGAGTACTATAGCATTTTAATTAACAAATGTTTTAAAAAAACACTATGGCAACTTTTTATCCTGTTCATGGAAAAATATCTAGACAAAACCAAAAAACATCATCAAAATAAGTGGGTTACTCAAAAACATTATAGCAACAGCTTGAATCCACATTTTCTATGACCCTGTACCCTTTCCCTTGTTTGATCAAGTTAACGGATTATTATTCCCTTACAAATGGACTTTTTGTGATCCATTGTGTAAACAATGATCTGCTTGTTATAATCTAAACAAGTATTTTTTTTACAAAATATTTTGTCAATCACCATATCTCTTTGATTTTTAATGTGGTATATGATGCATTTTCAACAGTTAAAAAAATGGTGTAGCCAATTCGAGAAAGTAGATAACCCTTCATTATTGTCTTACTGTGCACACGTTCTACTGTTTTAACTGAATGAATACATCGCTATACCTGCCGGTGTAAAAGCCAAGGTTCTATCATATCACTTGATAAGATGTTCGAGGTAGCCAGTTGGAGGAAATGGATGGCTCTTGAAGGCTTTTTTACTGTGGACCAATGCTGTTGTTTTAAATTGAAACGTTACACAGTTTACTTATTGGTGCAAGGCTGCATCAGATTTATCTGTTTGTTTTTAGTGAGCATCATATTGGAACTCAGAAAAAATAATATATGCATTAAACAAATTAGGTACATCTAACCAAATGTATAAGAAAATGGAAATGAATTCCATGGTAGACTCTCCTCCAAAAGTTCTCTGTTTTGGTGCTGTTACATCCAAAGTGCTTATTGGTGGTCAAGAAAGGCATATTTAAGCAAAGAATAGGGTAGTTTTATAGAATCTTCCAAAAACTCTATGCTTTGAACCAACTCTATCAAATACAGATATGCTACCTGAACACTTAGAAACAAACTCGTATAGAAGCATCAGCTTTTATTGGCATTTTCTTGATAAATTCTTTTGGTTTGTCTATATAGCCAGCACGGCCAAGGTCAGCCGCATAGCTAAGGTCAACTGCACAACTACAGTACTCCATTGCAGGTGTGATATTGTAATGCAATGGTTAAAGATGAAGTTCTTTGACAATATTAGAACTTGCAAAACTCACAAACACCAATATCTCGAGATTATTAAGAAAAGAATACTCTTAAATTATAGGCTCTGGCACTTCTACAATCTGTCACCATTGAATTATACTTTTGAGGCACATTGATAGTGATCTTATGCTTATATCACTCGAGATATCTTTCAATAATTATTGTTTGAAAGATAATTGGACTGTATAATTCATATAAAGATATTCGAATTACTCATTTCTTTTAGTTTACTGCTTCAGTCATATGTAGTCTTCAATCACATACCCTTGGGATGCGGATCTATGAAAGGTTACGCTCGTGGTTCTTGGTGGGCCATATATCTATTTTAAACCATGAGCATTGTCACATAAGCTAGACTTGGGGAAGAAATGCTAAAGAGTAAGAATATGGGGGAATATAGTAGAAAAACTGATAGGCCTAGGCCAATGTTAGTTAAGCAAGAATTTATGGTTCTAGCAAAGTCTGTCAAAATGGTCAAACTGGCAGAGTAATTGAGGGCTTGATCAAACTCACTGGTCCTTGATCAAATCCACCAAGTCTTAGTGAAGTTTGATTAAATTCACCAAGCCTTGTTCAAACTGTGTGAGTCTTGGCATGCTTGGCAAGGCGATCAAATTCGACAAAAATTAGTAAAATCAACTCGTTTAAAAGTCAAGCCATGTTTTCAGCTGGTGGCTTAAGTGGCATCTAACCTACTCAATCTGAAAAAGTGTTGGCTCGTGTCCACCATCCTGGCCATCCCTGAATTTGAACAAGTGGGAGGAGTATGCATCAACTCTTCCCAAGTAGGTTGAGTGTCAATATTTAAGCAAATTATTCTAGGTACCCATGGACAAGAATCTCAATGGTAGTTAGCTTGGATAATCGCTTTGGCACATTTTGTGTGTCCAAATTTAAGAAGAAGAGTGAAGAGAACTTTGGGAAGTAAATCCAAGAGAACTTTCGACGGCGACCAAGATACAGACAGCGTTCAGAGGATATCTAGTTAGGAAATTTCAGTGGTTGAATTTTCATTTCGAAAAATGAATACTTGCTTCTATTTCTGAAGCGCAAGATTATTTCCTCTGTAAAATCCTTCAAGGAGTTTTGCAAGAATATCACCAATCTCTTAATTAACATATTGGTTAATTTCAAGAATGTTTAAAGATTCATCCAGATTCATAAATATGGTTCAGATTTTTCATGTACCTGCTTTTTGTTGTGCCTCGTATTGGTATTGAATTGAAGAAAAATACTTGAAGCAATAGCAGAAACATCATCAAGAAATAATCATAATCATTAACCGTAACATTAATTAAGACTATATATACCTATTGTTTGCTGAAGACTCCTGTTCATCGCATTTGTTCCCTGCTGGAATGAGGGAAAGGGAAAATCCAATGTGATTATTTCAAAATATATTTATATAATTGGGGCACCAAGTCTCTTCATGACTCCTCTATCATCCCAATGGAGAGAAGCCATGATGATTCTATTATGATCCTGAAATACTTGGAGAAGACTTACAAGCCAATCAAAATAAAAAAAGAGGTGATTTAATCCGTTATGCCCTGTACCAATTTCTGCTTCTACCTGTATTTTTTGTTTTCTCACTGGATTGAGCTTCTGCTCTTGATTAGATGATGAGCCTATAGATTAAATTTGCTTGCACAGCCTTTTCGCGTTAATATGCATAATATCTACGCTCTTCAAGGTTCCGGACCTACCTACAAGGAAGTTGTGAAGTTGCCCAACAAGGTCCTGTTGTGGTGTGGTATGCTCATTCTTTCCTCTTAATTTTATATACATTGAATATGCAGTGTCACAGTTCCAGGTTTATAAAGGATCTCATAACATTTCATCCCACCAAAGTAAGGAACCATCTGGATTTCCTTGCGAGTGAAAATATGATAACACTAGACTATGATCATAATATTAGCATGATATTTTGCAAGAACCACGACATGCAACCTTGTAAGACATTTGAAGAACGGCTTGCTCCCTGCAATAGTTTCTGCCCCTGCACTTGGATACATGGTTTGTAATTTTCTTATTAATTATCCATGACAAAGCATTTTAAGTAACATATATATGGAGGAGCTTCTACATATTTATTTGGGGTGCAATAGTTTCTCCCCCTGCACCTGGATACATGGTTTGTAATATTCTTATTAATTATGCATGAGAAAGCATTTTAAGTAACATATATATGGAGGAGCTTCTACATATTTATTTGTGGTGCAGTTTGGTAGAGGCATATACTTCTCAGATGCTGCTACAAAAACAACACAATATGGATTCTATGGCTTGGACAAACCACAAGGGGTTCTTATACTTGCAGTGGCATCACAACTGAACATTTCACCTGGAAAGATGAAATTAGGGTGCCAAATTGTTGGAAGATTTTTCTGTAGACCAGGTTTGCAAGATTGTCATTTTATCATTTATTTATTTTTTTGACTAGAAAAATCTGCAATTGGGCCAGTTTACTACTTGATACCAATAGATTCGGGTCACTGCCACTATTACTCCAAGTACTTATATATAAAGATACCCCTCCCTAAAACGAAAAGTAATTTATACAGAAAAGAAAACCCTTCACTAAGTACTAACAAAAATATATCAAAAAGGTTTATCAAAAAATTTTAAACTTACTAATACATACGGCTTCATTTTCAAAACTATCATCAATTAAGCTGCCCCTAAAAACTGCACTCCAGTCACTCTACTTGAAAGAATACATATTTCTTTGCTAGTTTTTCCCTATATAGATAGCCAAACCATGCCATGAGATGTTGAAGACACTGGATTGGTTCTAAAAGGCTCTTGAGATTGGTCACAGTAAAATATAGTAAGAAAGCAGAAGGAATTCTCGGACAGCAAAGAAATTAGCTTAGCGACATTGTTAATTAAGCTGCCAGAAATTGCTGGAAAATTGTTTCAGGTAGTATGTTTACTACATTCAACGCCTTAACTTCCCACCACTCCACACCCAGCCCCATATCAGTGCCTTTTATGTGATAATGTGATGTGAAAGGTTTCTCCTCTCAATTGTGTCTATCTATTACTTGAAATTCCATATCAATAAGCTAGTCACGTTGTTTAACATGATAGAGATCGCCAACACCACTTGTAGCACAAGGGTGGTCACATCTATGTACTTACATCCTCTTCACTTAAACCAACAACCTCCTATTGGCAAAGCTCTCGTTAAGAAAGTCAGTTTGAACCAATTAGTTTCTTTGTGCTTGGCTTGCCTTGTCAAACCAAATAACCTCACTAATTCGATACCCCCTGATATCGTTCCCCTGCTTCAAGAATTAGCAGATGTATGCACACAACCCACGGGGCTACCCCTAGCACGTTCTATTGAACACACAATCGCTCTGGTAGACACCTCCAGTGGCCTCTCACTTACTTACCTCGCCCTCCACCAGAATGCCAAAGCCATCGCTGTGGAACTGCATGGCTTGGGGATTCGAAAGCACAATGTGGAGTTGGTGTTCTCCCCCAATTCCATTGCCCTGCCATGCATCCACCTGGCTATTCTCTCCATTGGAGAAATCCTCACCGCCGCCAATCCATTCAGCATAGAAAACAATATTAAGAAGCAGGCTCAGGATTCTGGATCCGTGATCACTTTCGCAATCTAAAATCTCATAAAAAAGGCCCGTGCCACCCAATTGCCTGTTATTCCCATAGAGGGTAACACAAAACCAGAGGGTTGTATTTCTAGTTTAGGCGTCCTCTTGCAGTCTACCATTAGCAGTTTCCATTCAGTGGACATCAAGCAGGAGGACATTGCCATGCTTCCATACTTGTATGGGACAACGGGAAAGAGTAAGGGAGTCATGTCCAACCATGGAAGTTTGATTGTAGGAATTCTGAGCAAGGACAATATGGGATCTGGGGACAATATATATTTGTGCATCATCCCGATGTTCCATGTTTTTGGTTTATCTATACCATTTCTTGCATTCAACTGGGAATGCCATGGCGGATGCCCAAGTTCGATTTGGGTGAAACACTTTTGACCATAGAGTGCAAAAGAGAGAATTCCCTGCTTGTTTCTCCACCCATCCTGGTAGCTTTAAATAAGTCACCAACAATTACTAAGTACACATGGGGAGAGATAAGTTGCAGAATGTTTAAAGATTCATCCAAATTCATAAATATGGTTCAGATTTTTCATGTACCTGTTTTTTGTTGTGCCTCGTATTGGTATTGAATTGAAGAAAAATACTTGAAGCAATAGCAGAAACATCATCAAGAAATAATCATAATCATTACCCATAATGTTAATTAAGACCATATATACCTATTGTCTGCTGAAGACTCTTGTTCATCGCATTTGTTCCCTGCTGGGATGAGGGAAAGGGAAAATCCAATGTGATTATTTCAAAATATATTTATATAATTGGGGCACCAAGTCTCTTCATGACTCCTCTATCATCCCAATGGAGAGAGGCCATGATGATTCTATTATGATCCTGAAATACTTGCAGAAGACTTACAAGCCAATCAAAATAAAAAAAGAGGTGATTTAATCCGTTATGCCCTGTACCAATTTCTACTTCTACCTGTATTTTTTGTTTGCTCACTGGATTGAGCTTCTGCTCTTGATTAGATGATGAGCCTATAGATTGAATTTGCTTGCACAGCCTTTTCGCGTTAATATGCATAATATCTATGCTCTTCAAGGTTCCGGACCTACCTACAAGGAAGTTGCGAAGTTGCCCAACAAGGTCCTGTTGTGGTGTGGTATGCTCATTCTTTCCTCTTAATTTTATATACATTGAATATGCAGTGTCACAGTTCCAGGTTTATAAAGGATCTCATAACATTTCATCCCACCAAAGTAAGGAACCATATGGATTTCCTTGCGAGTGAAAATATGATAACACTAGACTATGATCATAACATTAGCATGATATTTTGTAGGAACCAGGACATGCAACCTTGTAAGACATTTGAAGAACGGCTTGCTCCCTGCAATAGTTTCTGCCCCTGCACCTGGATACATGGTTTGTAATTTTCTTATTAATTATCCATGACAAAGCATTTTAAGTAACATATATATGGAGGAGCTTCTAAATATTTATTTGGGGTGCAATAGTTTCTGCCCCTGCACCTGGATACATGGTTTGTAATTTTCTTATTAATTATGCATGACAAAGCATTTTAAGTAACATATATATGGAGGAGCTTCTACATATTTATTTGGTGTGCAGTTTGGTAGAGGCATATACTTCTCAGATGCTGCTGCAAAAACAACAATATGGATTCTATGGCTTGGACAAACCACAAGGGTTTCTTATACTTGTAGTGGCATCACAACTGAACATTTCACCTGGAAAGATGAAATTAGGGTGCCAAATTGTTGGAAGATTTTTCTGTAGACCAGGTTTGCAAGATTGTCATTTTATCATTTATTTATTTTTTTGACTAGAAAAATCTGCAATTGGGCCAGCTTACTACTTGATACCAATAGATTCGGGTCACTGCCACTATTACTTCAAGTACTTATATATAAAGATACCCCTTCTTAAAACGGAAAGTTCTTTATAAAGAAAAGAAAACCCTTAATTAAGTACTAACAAAAATATATCAAAAAAGTTTAAACTTACTAATACATAAGGCTTCATTTTCAAAACTATCATCAATTAAGCTGCCCCTAAAAACTGCACTCCAGTCACTCTACTTGAAAGAATACATATTTCTTTGCCATTTTTTCCCTATATAGATAGCCAAGCCATACCATGAGATGTTGAAGACACTAGATTGGTTCTAAAAGGCTCTTGAGATTGGTCACAGTGAAAAATAGTAAGAAAGCAGAAGGAATTCTCAGACAACAAAGAAATTAGCTTAGCGACATTGTTAATTAGCTTCCAGAAATTGCTGGAAAATTGTTTCAGGTAGTATGTTTACTGCATTGCTGCCAGAAATTGCTGGAAAATTGTTTCAGGTAGTATGTTTACTGCATTCAATGCCTTAACTTCCCACCACTCCACACCCAGCCCCATATCAGTGCCCTTTCTGTGATAATGTGATGTGAAATGTTTCTCCTCTCAATTGTGTCGATCTATTACTTGAAATTCCATATCAACAAGCTAGGCAAGTTGTTTAACATGATAGAGATCGCCAACACCACTTGTAGCACAAGGGTGGTCACATCTATGTACTTACATCCTCTTCGCTTAAACTAACAATGTCCTGTTGGCAAAGCTCTCGTTAAGAAAGTCAGTTTGAACCAATTAGTTTCTTTGTGCTTGGCTTGCCTTGTCAAACCAAATAACCTCACTAATTCGATACCCCCTGATATCGTTCCCGTGCTTCAAGAATTAGCAAATGTATGCACACAACCCATGGGGCTACCCCCAGCACATTCTATTGAACACACAATCACTCTGGTAGACACCTTCAGTGGCCTCTCACTAACTTACCTCGCCGTCCACCAGAATGCCAAAGCCATCGTTGTGGAACTGCATGGCTTGGGGATTCGAAAACACAATGTGGAGTTGGTGTTCTCCCCCAATTCCATTGCCCTGCCATGCATCCACCTAGCTATTCTCTCCATTGGAGAAATCCTCACCGCCGCCAATCCATTCAGCATAGAAAACAAGATTAAGAAGCAGGCTCAGGATTCTGGATCCGTGATCACTTTCGCAATCTAAAATCTCATAAAAAAGGCCCGTGCCACCAAATTTCCTGTTATTCCCATAGAGGGTAACACAAAACCAGAGGGTTGTATTTCTAGTTTAGTCCTCCTCTTGCAGTCTACCATTAGCGGTTTCCATTCAGTGGACATCAAGCAGGAGGACATTGCCATGCTTCCGTACTTGTATGGGACAATGGGAAAGAGTAAGGGAGTCATGTCCAACCATGGAAGTTTGATTGTAGGAATTTTGAGCAAGGACGATATGGGAGCTAGGGACAATATATATTTATGCATCATCCCGATGTTTCATGTTTTTGGTTTATCTATACCATTTCTTGCATTCAACTGGGAATACCATGGCGGATGCCCAAGTTCAATTTGGGTGAAACACTTTTGACCATAGAGTGCAAAAGAGAGAATTCCCTGCCTGTTTCTCCACCCATCCTGGTAGCTTTAAATAAGTCTACAACAATTACTAACTACACATGGGGAGAGATAAGTTGCAGATCAAGAAAATAGAAAAAAGCACAAACACGCAAGTTACCTTCTTAGACATTTGGATGAGGATTGGCCGTCTGATCACGCTCCTGCTACTGCTACCTGTTGATAGAGTAGAAGAAGCAACAGAAATGCTATCCATTATAGCAAATATTAGCTATATGCACTGGAATGGAATTTGGAAAACAAATTTTGCTTGCTTGATTGGCTTGCTTTGTAGACAACTGAGTCTGAGTCACCTGCTGGTATTATGTAGGTATATATAAATATATTTTCAGGCATCCTGCTACATGCACTTCGACCCCTAGACGCCATGGCCAATGACAGATCCGCCAAAGATTTCATGGTTCGACTTCAGGCTTGATGCCATGACCAATGACAGATCTGCCAAAGATTTCATGGTTCGACTTCAGGCGGTGAGGTTCGTCTCGCATTCGACTTTTCGACTTTCCCACGGTGCAGCATGCTACTCTGCATGCCCCTTCTTGCCCACGTCCAGAAGGCTGTTGCCAAAACGGTTTGCAATTCAAATCAATGGCTGAGCAGAAGCTAATCGTCTAACAAAAGATCCAAAGGCACAAATAGAGGACACGTAATCAGGTGAAGGAGTTGGTTTCATATGGAAACGCCTTACGGCATAAATATATCCAAGTTTACCATTGGAATTTTCGAGGAAAAGAAATTTAGATTTATACAGAGAATACAAGCTTCCTCATGTCTAAAACATTGAGAGAGACCGTGGGAAAAATGAGAAATCGATGCAGTTAATGGACGGTAATCACCGCATCAGAAACAGGTGTAACAATATCTAAACTTATCGAAATTGTAATGTCTATGGGGTAGAAAGAAGATCATAAGGTGCCCATGCAGATATATTGTCTGGCCATGGAATCGGTATAGCCTCATGGTTAAACGAGTAGTCCGGAGGCAGCGTGGGTAACTCTATGTGCTGTTGATTACAGGTTTTACTCTCTTCACAGAACAACATGACCGGTTCCAGGCACTCAAACAAACTATCTTGATCGTTCGCTTTACTTAGATCAGAAGAACAGACTGCCTCTTGATTCGGAGAATGCAATGAAGAGCAGCCGCCACGAACAGGGAATGAATTAGACAGATTTTCTTCAAATTTGTCACGAGCTGAACAAGCTGGACCTTCTTTCTCAACATGATAAGGCATTGCGGGTTGTTCCATTGATTTCCGAGAAGCAGCCTTTCTGTATATCCGGCATAACACCATATCCATGTTCTTCTGCACATGCCGACTTACATTCCTTACTAACTTTGTACAAGAAAGTGAAGCAAGGTGCTCCCCACCTTGATAGAGCACCTCACTTCAAAACAATGGGGAAAGTCCATCCTAAACCTCTCTTCGCTAACAAATAGTAATCCAATAAAACATATGGAGGTTCCATTTTGTTTTAATTATAGTTTAATATATTTCCAAGTGATATATGAAGTAGAACACTGAAAAGGGACGAGAACGCTACCTTGTTTTTGGAAGAGCTGAAACATGGCAACCTGTACTTGTTCATGATCCAGTTCGTCTTCTGCGCACCCAGGCCTTTTCCTTTATAAAACACCAGAGTTTTCTTTATTCCGATGCAGTGAATCGATTTGGGTGAAACGCTTTTGACCATAGAGTGCAAAAGAGAGAATTCCCTACCTGTTTCTCCACCCATCCTGGTAGCTTTAAATAAGTCTCCAACAATTACTAACTACACATGGGGAGAGATAAGTTGCAGATCAAGAAAATAGAAAAAAGCACAAACACGCAAGTTACCTTCTCAGACATTTGGATGAGGATCGGCCATCCTCCTGATCACGCTGCTGCTACTGCTACCTGTTGACAGAGTAGAAGAAGCAACAGAAATGCTAGCCATTACAACAAATATTAGCTATATGCACTGGAATGGAATTTGGCAAACAAATTTTGCTTGCTTGATTGGCTTGCTTCGTAGACAACTGAGTCTGAGTCACCTGCTGGTATTATGTAGGTATATATAAATATATTTTCAGGCATCCTGCTACATGCACTTCGACCCCTAGACGCCATGGCCAATGACAGATCCGCCAAAGATTTCATGGTTCGACTTCAGGCTTGACGCCATGGCCAATGACAGATCCGCCAAAGATTTCATGGTTCGACTTCAGGCGGTGAGGTTCATCTGACATTCGACTTTTCGACTTTCCACGGTGCAGCATGCTACTGTGCATGCCCCTTCTTGCCCATGTCCAGAAGGTTGTTGCCAAAATGGTTTGCAATTCAAATCAATGGCTGAGCAGAAGCTAATCGTCTAACAAAAGATCCAAAGGCACAAACAGAGGACACGTAATCAGGTGAAGGAGTTGGTTTCATATGGAAACGCCTTACGGCGTAAATATATCCAAGTTTACCATTGGAATTTTCGAGGAAAAGAAATTTAGATTTATACAGGGAATACAAGCTTCCTCATGTCTAAAACATTGAGAGAGACAGTGGGAAAAATGAGAAATCGATGCAGTTAATGGACGGTAATCACCGCATCAGCAACAGGTGTAGAAATATCTAAACTTATCGAAATTGTAATGTCTATGGGGTAGACAGAAGATCATAAGGTGCCCATGCAGATATATTGTCTGGCCATGGAATCGGTATAGCCTCATGGTTAAACAAGTATTCCGGAGGCAGCGTGGGTAACTCTATGTGCTGTTGTTTACAGGTTTTACTCTCTTCACAGAACAACATGACCGGTTCCAGGCGCTCAAACAAACTATCTTGATCGTTCGCTTTACTTAGATCAGAAGAACAGACTGCCTCTTGATTCGGAGAATGCAATGAAGAGCAACCGCCATGAACAGGGAATGAATTAGACAGATTTTCTTCAAATTTGTCACGAGCCTGGACCTTCTTTCTCAACATGATAAGGCATTGTGGGTTGTTCCATCGATTTCCGAGAAGCAACCTTTCTGTATATCCGGCATAACACCATATCCATGTTCTTCTGCACATGCCGACTTACATTCCTTACTAACTTTGTACAAGAAAGTGAAGCAAGGTGCTCCCCAACTTGATAGAGCACCTCATTTCAAACCAACGGGGAAAGTCCATCCTAAACCTGGCTTCGCTAACAAATAGTAATCCAATAAAACATATGGAGGTTCTCTTCCGTTTTAATTATACTTTAATATATTTCCAGGTGATATATGAAGCAGAACACTGAAAAGGGACGAGGACGCTACCTTGTTTTTGGAAGAGCTAAAACCTGGCAACCTGTACTCGTTCATGATCCAGTTCGTCTTCTGCGCACCCAGGCCTTTTCCTTTATAAAACACCAGAGTTTTCTTTATTCTGATGCAGTGAATCGATTTGGGTGAAACACTTTTGACCATAGAGTGCAAAAGAGAGAATTCCCTACCTGTTTCTCCACCCGTCTTGGTAGCTTTAAATAAGTCTCCAACAATTACTAACTACACATGGGGAGAGATAAGTTGCAGATCAAGAAAATAGAAAAAAGCACAAACAGACAAGTTACCTTCTTAGACATTTGGATGAGGATTGGCCGTCCTCCTGATCACGCTGCTGCTACTGCTACCTGTTGACAGAGTAGAAGAAGCAACAAAAATGCTAGCCATTACAGCAAATATTAGCTATATGCACTGGAATGGAATTTGGCAAACAAATTTTGCTTGCTTGATTGGCTTGCTTCGTAGACAACTGAGTCACCTGCTGGTATTATGTAGGTATATATAAATATATTTTCAGGCATCCTGCTACATGCACTTTGACATCCTGCTACAAACAGAGGACACGTAATCAGGTGAAGGAGTTGGTTTCATATGGAAACGCCTTAGGGCGTAAAAATAAATATACTTTTAACAAAAGATCCAAAGGCACAAACAGAGGACACGTAATCAGGTGAAGGAGTTGGTTTCATATGGAAATGCCTTACGGCGTAAATATATCCAAGTTTACCATTGGAATTTTCGAGGAAAAGAAATTTAGATTTATACAGAGAATACAAGCTTCCTCATGTCTAAAACATTGAGAGAGACCGTGGGAAAAATGAGAAATCGATGCAGTTAATGGACGGTAATCACCGCATCAGCAACAGGCGTAGCAATATCTAAACTTATCGAAATTGTAATGTCTATGGGGTAGACAGAAGATCATAAGGTGCCCATGCAGATATATTGTCTGGCCATGGAATCGGTATAGCCTCATGGTTAAACAAGTAGTCTGGAGGCAGCGTGGGTAACTCTATGTGCTGTTGTTTACAGGTTTTACTCTCTTCACAGAACAACATGACCGGTTCCAGGCACTCAAACAAACTATCTTCATCATTCACTTTACTTAGATCAGAAGAACAGACTGCCTCTTGATTCGGAGAATGCAATGAAGAGCAGCCGCCACAAACAGGGAATGAATTAGACAGATTTTCTTCAAATTTGTCACGAGCCTGGACCTTCTTTCTCAACATGATAAGGCATTGCGGGTTGTTCCATCGATTTCCGAGAAGCAACCTTTCTGTATATCCGGCATAACACCATATCCATGTTCTTCTGCACATGCCGACTTACATTCCTTACTAACTTTGTACAAGAAAGTGAAGCAAGGTGCTCCCCACCTTGATAGAGCACCTCACTTCAAACCAACGAGGAAAGTCCATCCTAAATCTGGCTTCGCTAACAAATAGTAATCCAATAAAACATATGGAGGTTCTCTTTCGTTTTAATTATAGTTTAATATATTTCCAGGTGATATATGAAGCAGAACACTGAAAAGGGACGAGAACGCTACCTTGTTTTTGGAAGAGCTGAAACCTGGCAACCTGTACTCGTTCATGATCCAGTTCGTCTTCTGCGCACCCAGGCCTTTTCCTTTATAAAACACCAGAGTTTTCTTTATTCCGATGCAGTGAATCGATTTGGGTGAAACGCTTTTGACCATAGAGTGCAAAAGAGAGAATTCCCTACCTGTTTCTCCACCCATCCTGGTAGCTTTAAATAAGTCTCCAACAATTACTAACTACACATGGGGAGAGATAAGTTGCAGATCAAGAAAATAGAAAAAAGCACAAACACGCAAGTTACCCTCTCAGACATTTGGATGAGGATCGGCCGTCCTCCTGATCACGCTGCTGCTACTGCTACCTGTTGATAGAGTAGAAGAAGCAACAGAAATGCTAGCCATTACAACAAATATTAGCTATATGCACTGGAATGGAATTTGGCAAACAAATTTTGCTTGCTTGATTGGCTTGCTTCGTAGACAACTGAGTCTGAGTCACCTGCTGGTATTATGTAGGTATATATAAATATATTTTCAGGCATCCTGCTACATGCACTTCGACCCCTAGACGCCATGGCCAATGACAGATCCGCCAAAGATTTCATGGTTCGACTTCAGGCTTGACGCCATGGCCAATGACAGATCCGCCAAAGATTTCATGGTTCGACTTCAGGCGGTGAGGTTCGTCTGACATTCGACTTTTCGACTTTCCACGGTGCAGCATGCTACTGTGCATGCCCCTTCTTGCCCATGTCCAGAAGGCTGTTGCCAAAACGGTTTGCAATTCAAATCAATGGCTGAGCAGAAGCTAATCGTCTAACAAAAGATCCAAAGGCACAAACAGAGGACACGTAATCAGGTCAATGAGTTGGTTTCATATGGAAACGCCTTAGGGCGTAAAAATAAATATCCTTTTAACTAATATCTTGAAAGCTTGATTGTTAATGTATATAAGGTACATAGCAAAATTTAAAATTTTAGAATAGAACGCTTTTTGTTATTAAAAATCTATAGAAAATTGAAAAAATAAAAAGAAACACGTTTAATATTACTAATAAAATAAATTAGCTTTTGGTTTCTCCTCTTAGAACAGAGGAATAAAGATACCGTTGGCATAGGTTTCCTGGTTTTTGGAAGATTTCGGATATGACTGTTTATGTCTTTTTATCGATTTAACATATTTATTAGTATAATTATATTTTTCTTTTTGCTCTCTTTGCTTTCCTGTCAATTCAATCTATTCAGGTATTTTCTGACCAACTTGGGTTGGTTTCCTAGAGATTGAGCACTTTTTCAGCATGTCTGTTTTGTTATTTCAAAATTTTGATTTAATTAAATTATATAAAATAAAATATAAAATAATTTTTATATTTTTCTCTAATGTAACGAAAAACATATTTGTAACCTAAAATCTTTAAATTTGTTAAAGAATTTTTTGAATATTCCGGAATCGGGCGATTTTTTGAATATTTCAGAATCTGACAGCCATGTCCGCCAGATTCTAGGGGAATCTAGACTAGAGTTAAGCTCAGGGCTTCGATAACATGTGTAGTATGGTCATGCTGTTGCTCCAGCTAACGAGGGCTTTTCCATATTTAACTACACAGAAGACAGTCAGTGATAGTAGGGACCAAGCTACTGAAAAACCTTTGCGATAATTGCATCATTGGATCTGGCACACCCAGCATGGTCTACAAGGTTAGCAGGAGGGCTTTTCCATATTCAACTACACAGAGGACGCTCAGTGGTAGTAGGGGCAAAGGTACTGAAAATCTTTGCAATGCTTACATCACTGGGTCTGGCACATCCGGCATGGTCTACAAGCTAGTTATTTCAAGACGAGACCGACCATTTGAATTTCTTGTGAGAAACAATAGTATAATTTATTTTCAGAGTTGATAGTATCATTTGCTTTCAGGGTGGATATTCTCGGTAAGCATGTCTCGCGTTCCTCGTCTCTTTGGCAGCGGAGCCAACATTTTTTATCCAATTTGACTGGATATATGGGGCCGTTTTGAAGGGGCCAATTCTCCATTTTTCAGAGGTACCACGTACTTCACAAGGGACGATGCAATGGCCATTTCCAACATGTTGGGGATTTTTCTGGGAAAATCCAAAAAACAACAATAAAATTTCACACAGAGACAATGCTCTGTTTTCTCACAGAGTCTTTTTCTCATAGCGGAAACAAAAAAAAAATTCTGAGCACACAGAACAGTGTTTACACACCAAGGATTTCTATATATTAATAAGAGTTGCTGTTACAGATTATAGCCTTCCTCTGTCACAGAGGGATTCACCAAAATTACAACGCACTACTGTGCAGAAATTACATATGTATATTTTTTACTCACGTTGCTGCGTGACTCCAAAATGCATATCAAGAACAATGCATATTCAGAACGTTGCTTGCGCACTGCTGTGCTTCCCCTCTCATTACAATTACCAAAAATTACATTAATATATGACTACCAGAGAGAGGACTTACATCGCCATACTTCCGTAAAAGGAAGACAGTAAGAATTAAATGATTTTACTGATATTTTCTATGCCCATACTCCTGCTCAGGAAAAAGTAAAGACTTCATCAAGAACTTACCAACCACAGTAAATAGCATTTACTGTTTACTGAGATAAACTGCTGTAGGAAAGCTATCACTTCACGTCAAAATTTATTTCCCAGGCTTTTACTTCATCCATTATCCAATATGCTTTTGGAACTCTATCGGGTCGGGACTTCATGACATGAGACAACAATGTGCACCGATGGTTTCCCCTGATACCGAAATCCCGATCACACATGGCCCGATACCTCTGACATATATATTATAATATATGCTTGAAAATATATATAAAACGAGCCACTTGGGGACCCGAAATAATATGAAGCAAAATGTTGAGTACCCATCGGGTCCAGGATATCAGGTCTCAACTTATCGCATGAAAAAGGCTCCCACTTGGTTTTCCCGATACCGAAAATATTATGGACCCAATAATTTATCAAAAGAGATTAATTCCATCGTCGGGTCCGGGTTATCGGCGATTGCTCATCGCTAATAATAAAAACTCCACTTCCATTTCGCCGATCCGATATCGGCAGTTCAGTCATCGTTGAATCGTTGAACTGCCTGCCTGTGCTGATGGGACCTCCCGACGTGATTTTTAAATTGGATGCCGTCGCTGCTCCTGCACGGCCGTTGGAATTAACATTCCAACACTCCCCTTTAATTTCAACTGTTGGGCATTCAACCATACCCAAACACTTTCTCAAAAATTCAAAGCTTTTCTGATCCAATGGCTTTGTCAAAATGTCTGCTACCTGTTCTTGAGTCCTGCAATGTTCTAGGACAATTTCTCCATTGTTCACCAATTCTCTGATGTAGTGAAACCTTGTATCAATGTGTTTCGTTCTCTTGTGAAACACTGAATTCTTTGACAATGCAATAGCTGAGCTATTGTCACAAAAAATCACTGTCGCTTTTGCCTGCTCTTTGCCTAAGCTTCTCAACATTCTTCTCATCCACACTGCTTGGCATGCTGCTGCTGTAGCTGCCACATATTCGGCCTCTGCTGTAGACAATGCTACAATGGACTGCTTCTTAGAAGCCCATGAAATGGCTCCTGAACCCATGTGAAAAACGTAACCGGAAGTGCTCTTCCGATCATCAACACTTCCAACCCAATCGCTATCAGTGTATCCAACCAAATCTGAATGTTCTGAGACATTATATAAGATGCCAAGCTTTTTAGTGCCTTTGACATACCTCAGAATTCTTTTTGTTGCTTGCCAATGTGCCTCCTTTGGCCTCTCCATGAATCTGGAAATTAAACTGACAGCAAACATTATATCAAGCTTAGTTGCTGTTAAATACATGAGGCTGCCAACTATGCTTTTGTACAAACTAGGATCAAAATCCTTGCTGTTGTCCTCTTTGCTGAGTTTTAATCCCATTACTGTGGGAGTGATTGCTGCCTTGCACTCTTGCATATTAAATCTGCCCAACACTTCATTTACATATCTCGTTTGAGAGATACAAATTCCATTTTCATTTTGATCTACTTCTATGCCTAAGAAGTATCTCAAGAAACCCATGTCAGTCATTTCAAATTCTTCTTTCATGACTGATTTGAAATTTTTGATGAGCTGATCATCATTACCTGTAAAAATAACATCATCAACATATAAGACAACAATTAAAATTTTACCATCTTTTTCTTTGATGTAGACGGTGGGTTCTCCTTCACACTTGTCGAATTCATTATCCAAAAGATATGAATCTATTCTGCTGTACCATGCTCTTAGCACTTGTTTTAGCCCATAAAGAGCTTTCTTCAATTTGCACACTTTGTGCTCTTCACCCTTCTTCTCATAGCCTAGAGGCTGTTCAACATAAACCTCTTCCTTTAACACTCCGTTTAGGAATGCTGACTTCACATCCATTTGGTAGACTTTCCATTTGTTTCGTGCTGCTATGGACAGCACTGCCCTCACGGTTTCCATCCTTGCAACCAGTGCGAAAGTCTCCTCATAATCTCTCCCATACTGCTGCTTGTACCCTTTGACAACCAGCCTTGCCTTGTGCCTTTCTATCCTACCTTCAGCATTGCTCTTGGTTTCATAAACCCATTTCACTCCAATGACTTCTTCACCTTTTGGTAGCTCAACCAAATCCCATGTTTTATTTCTCTCTATGGCATTCATCTCCTCATCCATAGCTTCTATCCACTTCTTATCTTTAATTGCATCCTCGAAATGAATAGGATCGTCAACATGACAAAACAAGGCGAATAAGGAATTCATTCCTTCATCATAAATATCACTTAGATTTCTAAATTTCTTACCTCTTTCATTTGGTGTGTAAGTGCTTGAAGATGCACTTGAATTTCCACTTTGTGGTGTGCGTGGAGAGGTACTTTCATTTCTCCTCAAGGGTGTCGCTTGATGTCCTGGTGTTGGCGCTGCTGTTTGGGGATGCACTTCAGCCACCTCTTCATCATCTTCATCATGAGACAAACAGTTTTTAACATTCACTGTTTTCTCTATGCTTCCATCCCAAGCTTCCACCTCAATAAATTGAACATCTCTGCTGATAAAAAACTTCTTGGTGGATGGGATATACAAGCTGTATGCCTTGGATTCCTCACTGTATCCAATGAAAAGACATTTCGCCCCTTTGCTGTCCAACTTCCTCCTTAGCTAATCTGGAATGTGTGCATACGCCACACATCCAAAAACTCTCATGTGGGTGACTCCTTGTTTTCTCCCACTCCATGCTTCTTCTGGCACTCTGTTCATCACTGCTTTTGTAGGACACCTGTTTAGAATATACGCTGCACAATTTACAGCTTCAGCCCAATAGTCATTTGGCAA